>JAHQIV010000732.1:0-16961 GCA_030463285.1 Phytophthora europaea
ATATTAGTTGGTAAGCACACTCTTTCGCAGAGGAGCTTCTCCATTCCATATTACCTGCAGTCTCGGAGGTTTGTTAGTGATCGGCCCCTGGAATTCTTGATAGATTACTGTGTGGTAGGACTGTGTATTGGTCTGTATATTTTCCTTCAACCGGAGGTGGTGCGTGAGTCGAAAGGAAAAGGGGACGCTTCGAGATTGACCAGTATCTCCAAGCGGCGAACCCAGTTGTACTGGAGTGTGACCCACCGTCGGAGGGTCCAAAAGAATAAGTGACGGATAGTTGTGCGTATTGTATTCTGTATTTTGAGATTTGTTATCTTAACTCTGGGAGAGGATCTGGTTAGTAGGTCACTGCTTCTCACTAACTTCTCACTAACTGTACGAGCGGCGTTCGGAGGTATTCGTCTGCGCTCAGTTCTCTTATATTTTCTATATCTGAATTAACAACTCACTAGGTGGAATCCGGTCCGCCGAAGACAAACGGCCCGAGAAGGGGATTACGCAAGGTACACACGCCACTCCGAGCGAGGTTCTCGTTTGGAGGTACCCGCCTGTTCTCCGCCCGGAAGTTCTACTTTTGGAAGGGGAACGGGTCCCAAAAAGGGTAGCGCGAGCACTATACACCTGGGCGGCAAAAAGTTGTCACTGACTTTGCCACACTAGTCTGTATGCTCCAAAAACGTTTGAAAACCAAAATGCGATAATGCGAACTTCTGTCGGATTCCAGGGGGCAAAGTCTTCCAGTTGTTCACCAAAGTCCTTCGCGGCCATAACGAAGTCGCGCGTCTGCAGGTTGAAGAATTCTTTCACAAAGGAAATGAGGACGCTCAGGCCTTCGATGAGCTGACTAAACACCGGGTTCTCGGGCACCTTCGGTAGATCAACCTTCCGGGAAAAGTTGTCCATATTCACGGCGTTGTTGTGCTGCCGGTAGTGCTGCTTGTTTAAATCGAATCGTTTAAAATGCAATACCGATAAATCGCATGCTCCAAATTCAATGTCGTAAAGCCTTGACGAGATCGCAGGATGTGCGAGGAACTTGGTTGCATCTGATGTCCGGACATGGGCCATATACAGATCAGCCTTCTTACCTGAATATGTCGATGCCCTGATAGCCTCGTGAACTTCTTGTTGCGCCCGCGATAGATGAAATATCTGGTGAGCCCTGCTGGAGTGTTCTTCCGTGTCTACCAGGTCGGATGCGCTATGGCGGTGAGATACCAATTGCGGATATCCGGGAGTTGCACCATGTGTACCTGCACCCATGGGCTGAGATGTCGTTAGCGAGCTGAGTTATTGTAGCTGTTGGGCGTAAAAGACCACCAATTCCGGGTGCGGTGTGAGCGCCCGAAAAATGGTATGAGTCGGGTCGTTTTGAGGCAGATCCCGGGATAGACCGGACGATGCAGGGGATGCAGACGTCTGGCTTTCCTGAACAGCAGGCAACGGCGACTCGGTACGTCGACGTTCAGGAGGCTGGACCTCGCTCGTTAGCGTATTAAGCAGGTCCGTGAAACGTGCGCCTGAGTCTTGCAGCGGCGATTCGGCCTCTTCGGAACTCGCGCACAACGTGATTGGTTCGTTTGGTCGAGCGCGGTGCGAGCTACCTGGTGTTGTAACTGCCAAACGCTGACGTTGGGAGCGCGTCGGTGCAGCAGCTGCTGTGCGTTTGTTAATAGCTGATGATGCGTGTCGCTGTGGCTGACGGCGGCTTCGAGTGGTCCTCTCGGTACGAGTTTCCTGGCCTGCTGAAGATTGGTACGGGTCGTCCGAGAATGTCTCGCCGATGCGAATGTTGGCGGGTAACGGTTTTGCACCTTCTTTGTACGAAATTGATAACATCACCGACACGCAGCAGCTTGTTGATTCCTGTACGCGGGCAAATTCATGGGACTTGGTATGTGATCCGTGGCATTGATGAGCTGGGAAGGAGATCAGTCAGTAAGCGCGTTATCGCTTTGGTCGCACGGCGGTGGTTTTGCCCACGTAGACGATCGACGATTTAGTTGTGCGCGGCCTCCAGCATTTGAGCTGGGGCGTCCTACGCATCGATTTCTATGCTCCATAGGGTCAGAGCGATCACCGGAGCTACCTCCGTCAGCTGAGAATGGGAAACTTCGTGGGTGCCGAGTCCTGTGCGAATCTCGTAGCTCTCGTCATGATACGCTGTCACCTGCCCATCGAGATGCATACTGTCGATGGTTACCCATCCCGCTCGGAAGAGCATGTGGCCTGGACAACGGGAGCATAGCTCCTGCCGCGGGACTTGTCGAATGGCAATCTTATCTAGCGGAACCGCCACCGTCACAGGTTCCTCACCGTCGGATCGAGCTACTAGCTTGACTTGGCACGTGCCTGTCTGGCGCGAGATGACTTCACCGTAGTGTGGGCCGTCGATTCCTATGTCCACGCCTGTTGAGGTGGCGTCATCGGGGTAAAGCAGGACCACGGTTCGGGCCATCGTCAGCGTTTTCAGCGTTTTCTTAGTAGGCAGAGAGGTTTGGAGGTAGGAAATTTGCGAATGAGGCATTATATATATGCCGCTCAAACTTGCTACCGGGGAGTTTCACGCTATCTTGAGCGCTGGCCAGAGGCCGAGGCCAACATAGCGGCAAACCGTAGGGTGACGCGTGTTGCTCACGGCCGAAAAAGCACGTTTTACTTCCATCAAAAAGACTTAAAATTTGGAGAGCCAGGCTTCGTACTTAAGTGTCTACCATACAAACTGAAGGTAACGCCTCTTTAATTCATACCACAATATACAGCATGGAATAGTTTTGGCGAAAACCTAGAATCTGCGGCGGTCACGGTGGGGTTGCATGCCGAGATCGAATGTTGTCGAATGCTCTGGATGGCTTATGGACTTTCCGGCGTGTGTGGTCATTGTAGAAGATGCCAAGCGATGGCAAAGCGAAGCCCGTGACTTGCAAAATCTGCTTGAAGCAGCTGTCGTCGAGAACAGCAATGAAACACCACAAGCAATATTGCAATTTTATGCAGCAAGACAGCAGTACAAGGAGGAAACGCCTCAAAAGAAAAAAAAACTATCGTATCCCCCCTATCAGAAGTGTCGCTTTGTCATAAAAGTCAGCTAGTTTTAGCCAATAGCAATGTAGCTAATTCCCATATGTCTTCGCGTTTGTCATTAGCGTCACCTGCCAAATTTAGTAAAAACTAAGAGTTTTGGGAGGTAAAATGACTGGGCTGCAGCAAGTAGGACTCCAGTGCGCCACAGCACTGCTTCATTATTCGATTGAGGATGGCCAGACCTCAGATCAAAGGCGTACCCCGCAAACCAAAACGGTATCTTCGTAAGGCGGTGACCTACGAGACGAAGCAAATATGTATTTCCTTTTTTGGAAAAAGTGAAGAAAACATGATGATCTCACGGCGGCAATTAACACGAGTCTAGCAGTCTCAGATCATTAAAGAAGAAGCAGGTTAGGAAATGGCTAGCTAACAAGGTCCACATCTATGAGCAGTGCGCGCAAGGGCGAGGAGCGCACTTTCGTCACCGGCCCCGAGGGGTAGAAACAGTACTGACCCCCAGCTTCGAGCTCGAGATCATGGCTTGGGACAACGCTTTGCGCCGGGACGGACTTCATGTTTCACTCACGATGTTAACCCTTTCGCGATGAAAGGAGGCATTTTGCTTCCTTTAACCGTTCTTCAAGTGAAGTACCCGTATGTAACCACGTTAAAGGAAGCAAAATGCCCCCTTTAAGCGACTTCAAGCACAGAGTCACGCAATTATCTTCATAGTCGTAACAGAAAAGTACAGAACCACGGCACTTTTTTCATAAAAGTAACTACAAATCCTAAATGAAAGATTTGAAGGCTGCCTATCACATACCTTAAAGGTAGCAAAATGCCTCCTTTAAGAAATATTGACTTCGATTTGTATACAATACTTTAGCCGAGTGGCTCGCGAAACGGTTAAGTGAAAAGGCGTTGGAGGTGGCTAAAGAGCTATCGATTTTGCGCGAAATTTTTGTGCATCTCTTTCCTGGGCAAAGAAATTCACGCGCCGCCATCAGCTATCGATACGCGTTCGCCCAAGGCAAGGTCAGATCACGCCAAACGATGCTAGAGAAGCAGCGCGCGCATTTGCGGCGACGGTTCGACAAGCTATTGTTGAAAATGGTGTTACAAAAAATTACAATGTGGATCAAACAGGTACACAATTTTGTTAGAGTATAATGAAGTAGCTGGAACATTAACGCTAACGTTTTGCGTAGCTGTATTTTTGTTAGTATTTGCCTCGCAGAACTCTTGCAGCTCGCAACTCGAAAACAGTCTGGGTCAAATGTGGTGGAAAAGATAAGAAGCGAGTAACGGCGATGCTGCTAGCTGATTCAACCGATAAGAAGTACCATCCGGTCTGGATTTTTAAGAGAAAGCCGTCCAAACGCACTGCAGTTGAGGCTGCAAACAAGACCAATCAAAATGGCTTTGGACGTACAATTTGGAGTGAAGTGAAACCGCTGCCTGCTACGACAGATTGCCAGATATATGGCAATGCCACGGCGTGGTGGACTGCGGGAATGTCGATCAAGTTTCTTCACTTTCGTTTTGAGAGGCACCTGACGAGCGGGTGCTGCTGCTATGGAACGCCTTCTCCGGCCACTGGACCGAAGAAGTCGTCCAGTATTGAAGGTCAATTGGTGTTGTGCTTGTTAACCCCTTGGTTCCCACCGTCGTAAGTTACGACGTAACTAAAAATATATGTGGTATCTTACGACATTGAGAGTGCAACAATAGAAAATGGCTCGAAGTATACTTTAATCAAGTTATTTTCAAAACATAATATAGAAGAGGTAACAGAGGAAATTTCAGAAACAAGTCAGGGATAGGGTGCGGGAAGAGAGGCGGAGGAATCGCGGGAAGGAAGAGATTCACGTTCACTGCAAAACTATTTAACAGTTTAGAGCTATAACTTCAATTATGGTCAAGCTGCTCCAGATACCATGGCTACGAAAGTGGTTTTGCCGCGCCCTTGCCAAGCAGTAGGTAAGGCAAAAAACCGCATCAAATAGGCGCTGTTTACTGCGGGGATGCCAGTGACGAGGAATTGCGAGCGACAGCGAGAATCACCAAGTGCGAATGCAGCCTGTACGCCCTATGTTCAGGGTTGGCAAATAAATATTTAAATACCTTTTTTCGTAAAAAAAAATAGAATAAATTTTTTTTTATCATTTTTACTCGTCTAAGTACGGAAATCTTGCACTCGTGTTTTGTAATGGATCCAATCGCTCTCATCACAGGTCCCGCGTACTACTAGGTGGAGCCTAACTTCGGCATTGAACATTTGTGTATCGCGTAGCGGTCACGATGTGGCCGCCTTATAGGGTTCAGTCCAAGTCTTGGTTCCTTCGTATCATGGGTAGGAAACCTGACGTAGCGCGCAAGCACTTTGCGAAGCTCGAAGATGAGCCCTGCAACGACTTCAACGACTTTATACCATCACTGTCTTCACTGTGTGGCCGCGAACCGCAACGTCGTCGAGAAAATCCACGGTAGTGTTTTTGCGTTGCGCTGTTACCTTCAGAAGTGTCCGCACACGCCAGTGGCTCGCATGGCGCGCGAAGCTGCAGGCATGATGCGAGGAAGCTCTGATACCGCCGACCAAGATCAATTTCCTTTGATCTCGCAAATCCGAGTGAATCTGTTTCACAGACGCCTACTGGAGTTCCAGGCAGATCATCGCTTGCCAGACACATTTATTGAGCGGGACACAACGGCGAGGCTCATTGAGTGTTGAAACCCTCGCACAGTTGCGCATTTGCCATCTCACCGGGAATTCGGTGGGCCAGGCTTAGTACTTTTGCTGCGAAAGTAATTGAAGATGAATCGAAGGCGGGAATGGAGCTACAGAAGGAGTCGGGGGGCCGCGTCAACTTTCTAAGCGATATTTGGCAAAATATCGCTAAATTTAACCTTCTTGGTGCACAGCTCGCTATATTTGGTGTCATCATTACTTTGGGCCTGTTTCACACTGGGAGCCGACACGATGGACTCGATCTGGCACAGCAAATGGAGGCCCGGATGCTTGATGCCCAATCAAATGGATAGGTTATTGGCGGGGTTGTCACGGATGACGCTGGCCAATGCGACCGTGCAAGGAGAATTCTAGCGTTGAGATGGCCTAAGGTTGTGTTCGTGAAGTGCTTTGCACATGACATGAATAACCTTGTCAAAAGTATTATTCTTGTGGAGTCTTTTCGATGCGTATCTAGACGAGCACAGCGTGGGGTGAAGCCCCTGAATGCTTCTACATCCAAATGGCTGCCACGATCTCAAGAAATATTGGTTAAAACGTACGGGAATACTGGCAGTTCGTCACTCTGTGCCCGACCAGATGGAACTCTATGCAAGGGACTCCTTCGGGTTCAAAAATCCCTGCGCATGTTTGGTGCTAAATATCGGGGCGACGCGGAGTTTAATTCGGCGCTCTCCGTCTTAGAAGATGATATATTCTGGTCATCACTTAGAGATGCAGAACAGGTGATCAGCCCGATATGCTTCGCTTCCTACAAATTACAAAGTGAAGAAAACACGCTAGCTGACGTGGTCATGGTTTTGCGAGATCTGTACAACTTTAGCACTTCTGCCTACAGTGATGAAATTCTCAAGCTGGTTGAAGCAAGATGGACCGCCTGCGAGCAGCCTCTTTTCATGCTTGCTCGCTACTTGCACCCGACTTACGATATGGATGCAAATCGGTTGGTCAACATCAAAATATCTGGCCACGCCAGCATCTGCAAAATCGCTAAATACTACTATAGGCGACTATTTGGTACCCCAGAACGGCGGAGTTCAAGTTCCCGCAACGTCTCACCATGTAACCCCCCCACGAAATGTAGCTTTGGAGCGCTCAACTACGGCTCGATTAACTCGGGCAACGACGAAGATGACGATGAATTTTACGAAATTGATGACATCGTAGCTCACTGAGAGACAGTTTTGTCAGCGATGGAAGATGGGGACGATAGCGAGCTGCAAACAGTACTCTCGTTAGCCGATGCCATCAATGGTGGGGAAGCGGCTACAGACGAAAAAGACGAGGACATTTTACCACCTGTGCGACGTTCTTTCCCCGAAGTGGACGACAGAAGATTCCCGCAAGAACCACTCGTTTTGAAGGGTCTACGAGGTCGTAAGGTACGTCTGGCAGAGTTGCTCACGAACGCTACTGCTAATGGCACCCAATATGATTACACAATCCTGTAACACGACTAGCATGTTAATACATTTTTCGACAACCATCTTAGCCTGGATACCATGCACCACCACCGTGTTCGGGTTCGCGGTGGTCTCCTTCGTCTCCAGCTCGTCCAGACCTTCGTCCAGCGTCAGACCCGTCTCGGCAGGGCTATTGTGGCAAATACGCGTCCACCTCCTTGGCAACGTCCACGGCCAGCTTGATGTAAGCCGGGCGAGGGTATTGGCGGCCTCGTGCTCAGACGCACGGACGTCGGCTGGTCGATGAGGCGCGCGATGTACACCTCCAGGTCGTGCCCGATGTACAAGTACGACTTGATGTTGTCCCAGTTGTCGCTCGTGGTAATCGAGTTGCTCACCTCCTTGACACCTCTGTCGCCGTACCGACATCACCCTTCGCCAACCCCAAAGCCGTTGAGCCGTAGTCCGTGTGGCTCTCCAATTTCTGAATGGTGCACACGAACGAGAACGTGTAGTAGCCCCCCTCGTGCCCACGTGCACTTGTCCTTGCCTCGTGTACGACGCGTTCTTCGCCAGAGCCGATATCCCCGTGAAAGACTCAATCTCGTCGTTCGAGGAGCAACCCAGGGTGTCGTTGCGGCTTGGACCCGCGCTACCGTGCCGGTAGAGCAGGTACGTGGACGAGGTAACCCTGCCCTCCTGGTCAACGCGCACAGCGTACGCGACGTCGTCGCCCAGACGAGACTTGAGAGCCTCCAGCGCCGAGACCTGGCGCTCCGGGATGCCGTACGCACTTTCCGCGCAAAGTTGGTGACATGGGGGTTCTGCACCCCAGTCTAGAGACACAATCTGGCAAAACTCCTTAACGTCCTTAGACAGCGGCGCGGACCCGTTCATCATCCCCCGCACGCGCCCGCCCAGCGCCTGCTGCGTTTTGCTGAAGACCAGAAAGTCCCAGAACACATGTGTCTTGTAGCCGACCTTGAGATGAAACTTCTTGGCAGCGAACGCCGTGTCAAACAGCCACTTCTTGATGCCCGCCGCCGCCGCGGCGCCTTGCGTGATCTTGTCATGGATCCGATTCAGCAGGCGCGGCACCGACGAAAACACCGTCAGCTGCAGCTCTGCCAGGTCGTCCATGAGTAGCCTGACGTCTCCTGAGTAGAAACCCATTGCCGCCCCGCTGTAGATGACCGTCGTCTGGATCACGCACTTGAAGCAGCGCGCCAGTGGCAGGTACGACAGGTGAATGTCCGTCGGGAGCATCAGCGTGAAGTCGAAGGCGTACGCTGCCGCTGCCATCATATTGGCGTGCCTGAGCATGGCATTTGGGGCCTCCCGTCGTGCCCGAAGTGTAGCAGATCGTGGTCAGCTCGCAGGGTGCGGCGGGTCTATCGGCACGACGTTCTGCTTGCCGACCTCGACCGAGTGACTGAGGGTCATGAGCTTCACCTTGTGCTCTTGAGTCAGCAGCGTCACCTCTTCGTCGACGTCGTCCTCGAACTGCACCACCGTCTGGATTCTTGGGCACTCACTTGTGCACGACGCCCAGGGGCGTCTTGAATTGCTCCTTACCCCAGAAGACAACGCTCACCTCGGTGTGGTTGAGGATGAACTGGATTCGCGGGCATCGGTTCCGTCCACTAATAGCGCAGCTACAGTGATTCAATAGCGTCTGAGCGATCTGATTTAACAGGTTTGACAGTCTAAAATTGGCAAAACGTGACTAAAAATATATTAAAAATACATTTTTGATATCTTTATCCGAAAAAAATGCTTTCATATGGTTTTGGCATCCCTGCTATGTTGTGGTGATCAGTGTCAGCAAGGATGAGTGTGCACTTTAGTCTGATCGTCATACGCTTTTTTACACGTATTGTATTTTCTTTTTCAAATTGATCGGATTCACGGTGGGACACTTTGCGACACGATTCTATTCAACAGGGTAAGTTACGACATTGATCACACGATAAGCATCGGGAAGGTGTATAACTTACGACATTGCTCCCAGACACCTGCTGATAACTTATACACCTATCGTTAGGTGGGCTATGTACACCATATAGATTTCAAGTGAAATTGCTAAGTCGTAAGATACGACATTCAGTACCGTGATTAAGGCGTAATGGGAACAAAATTCCCGTAGCCTAGGGGTTAAGGTGCCTCCGCGCAACACGTTTGTCTGTCAGCCTGCAGACATTTCGTGGAATAAGCCGCTGAAAGACGTCCTTCGAAAGCGCTGGGTGCAAAACTTACAAGAGCAGATTGTGGAATTGCACACCCTCATCGAGCAACAGAAGCGAGATGCAGCGGAAGCACGCGCTCTGGCCGACGAAGCCCGACGACAAGCTTCTATTGCGAACGGCGTAACGCCGTGCGACGTCGCTTGCAGTCCTGGCGTCGGAGAATCTCCGATACTACAAGCTAAACCGCCACGATGTCAAGCCCTAGCGGCATCCGTGTTGATCCAAGCAGCTACTGTTCCGGAGTGGGCCATAGGAACAGCCAATGCTTCTGATAGTTCCGAGCCGTACTCCGACGCCGAGCGACTTGCTACACGCGTCCCACGACGGCGGTGCCAACAGAAGTAGAATAGCGATTTTGAGCTCGCGGCACGAAAGTGAAGGCATATAATTGTCTGGATCTCTGATGCCTGGAACGCATCGACGAAGGAGTCAAGAGTTAACGGTTTGGCTAAGGCTGGACTTAACAATGATACGCGCTGTTGTGGTGAAAATGACAATATCTCAGCTGGTGATGTTGAAGAAATCCTAGACAAGCTTCGCGACATGCAAATTGGGCAAGCTCGTGCTGGTCGCACCGGCAACTCCAGTGATGATGCAGCAAGCGTCTACTTGACCGCGTTGTCTAGCAGCAGTAGCGACGGCACCGAATAGACAATGACTCGAGCATTAGCTACAATACACGGCATTAATCCATTTAATGTTAGGTTTCAATAGCGCTACAGCGCTGCATCTGTAGGAAGATTTGCTGGGCATACCATGAAGCGATGTGCCAAGTTGCAGCGCAGTCCGCCGCCTGGCGGCAGAGTAATTGCCGTGAGAGCACTGCGCCTGGCCACTCGGACTTTTATCGTGTGTTGGGACAGAGTGACCTCTGTCAGAGAACCGTACTTGCTAGCATAAGTACGTGTATTTCACTGTTTGTGAACAGAGGTCAAAATCCCCACCCTATTTGCATTTCGGGTGACGCTTCTGACAGGGGGGATACGGTAGCGTGAGCACCAACGCTTTGTGGAGCGGTGATTCACCAGAAAACAGTGCATCGGTCTGCGACAACCGATGTGGAACCGTTCAGTGGAAAGTAACTCGGTATTTTGACTGGTTTTCCTTGGAAAGGGATAGGTAGTGGGGTGTCCTAATAAACACCCGACCGAGGCTAAATACGCCTGACTCGGTGATGGGTGCGACCGAAGCCTAAATGGAGGTCTCGGTTGTACTTAAGGTGTAGTGAGGTAATCGTGGTCATCATTGAGAAGTGTACGAGGGTCGCTACGTCGTCGAGATTCGCTTATACAAGATATTTGTATGAAGTATTAGTTTTAGGTACATGTTGATGTACAGAGGATCTCTAACCATCTGCATAGACAGTAATAAAACGCCAGTCTTCCCCTCAAGCTATCTAAGGGTTATGTCCGACTTCGATAAGTTTAGATAACCTATTGTAGTGCCTGGGCACGCTCGTCTTCGTGGGATGCATATAGCGGAACTTTAGGTTCGTTGGCCGATAGTTCACCGAGGCCATGCCAAGAGTTGGCATGGCCGATAGGCTAGAGTGACACTTAGTGTCATTCTGTGTGTGTGTTGGGGGGGGGGGTAAATCCCTATAGTATATGAGTCCTTTCAAAACATTTTGATCGTTACGGACTTTTTGAGGGGTTTTGTTAGGGGGGTATCAGGTTGATGCATCGATTTTTCGGACCTACTGTGGAACGGAGAAAAACGGAAAAACCATGAATCGAGTCAGGATCGCCAGCTCCGACGATGAAAGCGCCTACGAGGATAAGTCTGCATTCGACTACTGCAGCGGTATTGATTCAGGATCCGCGCTCAAGTCTCAGTCGGATGAAGAAGATGTGCTTAAGTCCCCTCCGCCTCGGTCTGTTGCATCTGTGAGGGAGAGTTCTGTCTGTGAGTGTCGGTGTTTCGAAGGAAAATCGCTCGAGATCGCGATGTTATTGCAGCCGCTCGCCCGGATGACGATGTCCGAGACGCTGATCAGCCTCATGACAGCTATTTCAGTAGGCGAGACTGCTGATGCTGCTGTTCACCACCATAAAACCACAGAGCGATGTCGATTATCCTACATCCTTCCTCTAGTTGCTCCAGTATGTCGGAGAGCATTCAGTGCAGCCTATGGTGTTTCTGACGCTTCGTTGACTCGATATCGAAGTCAGCTTAGGACGGTGTGTCAAAACCTGGAAATACGGCAAACGAGAATGCTGCAAAAAATGACTGGGGCTTGATTCACGATTCGCTCGAGGAGGTGGTCGGAACGGTTGCTGTAGCGGAGCAACACTTTCGGTTCACCTCCACCTTAGTGCAACATGCACTAATGGTTACATTGAGGTAAATCACATGACTCTGTGGTCACCATTAATATTAGGAAGCAATACAATTAATAGGAAGCAGCATATTTCTACCAATAAGAGTACAGAGATTCTGCCAACCACTCGTTAGCAGAACCTCTCTTTCTAGGAATCAGTTTAGGAGGAAGCCACAGTTAACACATTCAATTCAGCTCTCAATATTACCGCAAACTATCAATTAGTACCTTTATTTAGGGTTAACTATACCTATGGACGCCAATATACTTAATCTAAGTTAAACACTCCTACGCTTCCTTATACACGTGCGCACACGTGTACGCTAACATATTGGGCCTAAGTAAGCCCATTACACCTGGTAGCACTCTTTAGTCCGTCCAACGACCGACTAACTATGGAATACGAACGCGAGGCTGAGAAACTGCCCGTGGACACGAACATGTCCACAGGTAGCCCAAACACGTCTGCAATGCATGTTGCACGTGGAGACTGTCCCCACCTGTCGGACCCAGAGTGGGAGTGTAACGGGCTGGTTACCGTTACACTAGTAGGTAGGCAGATTTACAAAAGTAGGTAGAATCCACCTGGCTCCATATACAAAAGTAGGCACAGGCACATGGCTAGCGTGTGCTCCGATGTCAATACCTGATTGGGCGAAAGTGGCGAGCCAGACCCATTTCAGCCAATCAGGCATTGACTTAGATTTGAGTGCTTCATAAGAGAACGGGAGGCCTCCGCCCCCGTTCCGTAAATAAACAGAGTTAAATTTGCCCCAAACCTGACACTTGGTTCCACAATTGCGATCTTCCTCTTGAAATATATTGTACGCTAGTGACGGTACTTCTTACCCCGTCACAGGGAGGCGCTCCAACGACTGGCGGCGGTAGCGACGATGCTGCACACTCTATCGCAAACAAAGCATCAGGCGGTTGCTCTGGGTTTCACCATTAAGGGACAGCCGCTGCTCGCGCTACGATGTCGACTTCGTCCACACTGCGCGTGGAGTCAATAAAACTCCACGTAAACAGCTACGTTGGAAGAGAGGGCGAGTTTCTCCTCCGTTGGCTTGTTGAAGTCAAAACGGCTGGTAAAGCCGACAGGAGGGCCCGAACCAATGGTCCTCTCGAGTGCAACGGCTGCTGGGCTCGGCAGCGTCGTGGACCAACGAATGTCCGTTGATTCCGATGTGGAAACAATGATCACTACGCATGTGAGTGTACAGGCCTGTGCACGCGGCCACGGGCCGACGTGACGATACTGGGTATCACCACAGGCAATAAAAACACTAAAACAACCAGCAGGTGCAGGGCACCCTGCTGGTGATGCAGTCAATCGTGTCGATATTGACCACACTGTATTAAAGACTGCTGCCCCAAGTGAGAGTAATCTCACTGCAAGAAGCAAGATGACAGGCCAAACCTTGTGATCCTGAAGGTAAGTTCGAAGAGGGAGATATCTCTTCGTGCTCTGGTAGACTGTGGTTCGAAGGGAGCGATATTGGCTCTCACTCGAAAATTTCTAATTCATTCCTCACCAGGAACATGCCCTCCAAAACACCCACGCATCGCACAGGCAACTTCAGCCAAAAAGAAGAAGAGATAACTGGCCAAAAAAACACATGCGTGAGCCAAAGTCACGCAAAACGAGCTGACAGAGATTGGTGCCGTATTCACTTCCAACCCCCGCGCAGGCGACAATCTCGGATCTCGAGTGCTCCACCGAGATGCTCAGTGCCGTGGTGAGCGATGACCACAAAACCAATCACACCATCACCTATCCAAGTCTCGACGAGGCATTGAAGCTCTGGGTGTTCGCACATCAGGCCAATTGCGTTCATTCAAATCCAAGCCCGTGGGCTCTTCGTCAAAATAGATAGTGTCTATTATAGTTTATATCTGGTCATGAACTCATCACTTATCATAGCTGGGAGGGAATCAAATGCGTTACCTTAGTACTGCTATTACAGAAATCGTGGGATGTCGAAATTAAAAAATCCGATCACTTATCATGGCATATCAATTGAGAGGGGTTCAGATTCGGGAGGGACGACTGTACAGTGGTCACGGTAATGAATATCATTGAAATTATGTTGTGTGGGTGAATGTTTTTAACTTCCACACAAATTGATCAACGTGAAACTATTCATGAATGCGAAATAAAATTGCGTATGGTAAAAATAATCACACTGCTACTATTTGACGTGACACCTCAAATAATCCCACAAAGGCCCGCAGCTTCTAGGTCAAAGGTCCGAATACAACCTGCCACCAGGCAACGCACCGATGATTGCTCCACACACTACTTCGGTGTGTTCATTCTCAGCCTCATCACTGCTTGATCACACCTTGTCGGCAAAATGGTCTGGGTACTTGTGAATAATCTCCCTGAGATGTGGAAATAACTACTCAATGCTCCAGGTGCCGTCAACATCCAGAGATAGACCGCATCGAATCATTGCCTTCCGAGCGTAGTTGAGACCTTTCTTGTCTCGCTTCGAGTTGACCTATCGTACAGCTTCTGCTGCGAGCGTCAAGAAAAAACATTTTTGCCGGGGGTTTTCAACTTACCTGACCAGGCCCATCCGTTCGAATTGAATCCTGCCACTGCTCGTCCTCAATGAGATGAACCTTCTTCTCATTCCATTTGCGAGCCAACACGTCCTTGATTTTGGCGATGACGAACGAGTCTGCTAGCTGGCACAAATCCGTAGCGTTTGCCGGGATAAACTTGAGCCGAGCATTCTGTTTCGTCAACTCGGTCTTGCATTCTGCATCACTCAAGTGAGAAGAACAGTTGTCGAGAAAACTCGTTTTCACGCGCCCTAGCCGGTCAGCACTCATGGAACTGCGCTCGCCAAGAAACTCACAAAAACTCTCTTGTCCATCCACCCTTTTAGGCCGTTCGATTGCATACACCTGGGGTATCGTCTTTCACTCCTCGATTTGGATAGCTCGAATCCTCGTTCGTGATTATCATCGTCGGCGGTAGAATTCTAGCACCAGGACCTCCAGATATCCTGACGGCCATTGTCATTCCTTCCGCACCCGAGATGACGTCGACCTTCTTCTCACCTACGAATCCGAGAGTCTTTCCATTGTCGAAGTCTATGACGAAGTGCGTTTCGTCACAATTCTCCACTATATCTTCGTTAAGCGAGCCGTCCTCAAGCCCCCTCTTCATCTTGCCAAGGTGAGACGCAATTGCTAGCTCAATCTCTCGTTGTTTTGTCTTTACGTTGACGCATCTGTTCCTCGATCCATCGCGCCACCTTTTGACGCGTGTAAATTGGCGTCGTAGCGGGACGACTCCGCGTTGCCTCTGGTTTGCTTTCAGCAGAGGCAGTCACGTCACATTTCCTCAGATTCGTCGACGAACTTGTAGACGAACGGAGAGAAGCGCTGTGCAACGCTACTATCGCACCTAGAAAGGCCGAGTCAATAGACGAAGTCGACGTATCCGATGGTTTGCCTTGTTCCCCCTCACATCTTGGGCATAGTATACACCGGCCGAAGCCTTCTTTCCCAACGGGGTCCCGCAAAATAGATGCATATTGGTGGCACGCACGGGATAAATCTACACACTGCCAACAATTCCACCACATCCACCACAGGTACCTGTAGAGTAAGACGTGTTCATCGATCTTGCTAGGTTGGTTGCGGTCTAAAGCGAGTTGTGCTGTTGGTTGACTCTAACTGGAAAAAAATCGCCAGTGATGGCAGAGAGTACGAAAGCTGCTTACGGTCATTACGCCGTCTATATACTTCCACTAAAAACGAAGCAAACACTGCTTTTCAGATGTTCCTGATTAAGTACGATCAAAAGGCTTTACAGCCGAGAAGCAAACGGGCGTTAATTTACAGGACAAACCAAGGGACATGACAGACTTGCATCACATAGGAAAAGGGACGATTGATACCCGATGTATTCATGCTGAGGGGATTGAACTCACAGTGCAGCGATTGTTACGGCAATCATTAACCACCACACGAAATCATAAGCCCGATTGTGAAGCTCATGTAAAGTTTTCAAGTGAGGTTATTTTTCAATTTCAGGATTTCGTTCGCACATAAACTAATCTATACGACAGGCGCTGAGATTATTTAACGTATGAGATTATTTTCCGATAGAGATTAATTACCGTGATCACTGTACCATTTCAGCAAAGGTGTGTAGATTAGGATTTGTTAACGAAGTAGCTACCAATCCGTGTACGTTACTTCTTTGCAAAATACCTCATTTACCATCTTTGAATCGGGTTTTGCGTCCATAATTGAACTCATGTATGTGCTCTTCGACCACAGATTTATCCGCAGGATCGATTTCAATGTTCTTGAATATCGGTGTTATGTCCGAAAGTAATTTTCAGCTGTTCAGGGGTACGGATATCACACTCAAGGAATCCAAATAACTTATCGGTCTTTATACCGTCGATAATACTATAATAAATTTTTTATCGTTATCAAACGCGTGCAAGATATTTGGTTATCAAGACACCAAAAGTAAAGAGCTGTGGCATCGTAGCCAATTACCTTCTTACACATCTTACCACATCGAATTTTAGTTTAGTTCCGTTTCGCGTAGCGCTTGGAGATTATCGACGGCCTTCCAGTGACATTAGCCTTCATCTTGATATGTATATCCTTCTGATCTTCATCAATAGAATACACCAAATTATCTCCGTCGAATTCAATAAGCCTCTTAGAGGAATCACGAAATCGACATATATTTTCGTGCTATATAAAATTGAATACAGGTAACCATAAAATGATTATTGATGTGACTGAGTTTATTATCGATATGATCAACCGGCCGATAAAATCAAATATTTAAAGTGTTTCAAAACCTGAAGAATCAACCACGGGTTGGTGCTAAGCCATTCGATTTCCCTATCGAATGTTTCAATGGTTACAAAACACAAGATCACAAAGCAGGTCGCGTTTTCGATATGACGTGTGGGGTAAATACAGTTAAGCCCAATCATTAATATCAATGTTCATTATGCTATGCACCTTTTTTAGCTCAATCCTGGAAATCGGACTCCGTTGCTAAAATGTTAAGGCTAAACTTCATGACGACCTGTCGCTGCTTCATGGTTGCGTTTGCAAATGGTGCCACATCCAGATTTGTGTACTAAATCAAGAGATCCTTAATCGTTTTCACAATAATATTATAAATTATAACATTATTATAAAACCAATTTAATTATTATTTT
>JAHQIV010000733.1:0-16957 GCA_030463285.1 Phytophthora europaea
TGATCTCCTGTCTCAAATGTAGCCATGTTCTTGCGCCCACGCTTGTCAGCATTCTCTTTCTGCTTGTCCACTGCGTCTTGCAGTGCGTCGCGCACCAAAACGGGCAATCGATTGGCGTTGCAGGACGAACTCCGAAACAGCGACGTTATCGACTGGACGCGCCGGAGTCTTCGGCGCGTAGTTGGCAGCAACTGGAACACCGGTGTTGCCTGGGTCGATCAGTGTGCGTGCAGCCCTTGCTGCAAGACGAGACGCCGCGGTGTTCGGTGTCGCGAGGCCCTGCTTCGTCTTGGAGCGGGTGACCGCATTCAGCGTCACAGGCTCGTGAGCTGCACTCGTCATGTCGTACACATCATTTGCATCCCCACCCAGAGTGGAGCCACGAGGCGCCGTTGGGTGGCCCACGGCGATGAGAGCGGGCACGCGCGGATGTCGCGCGTTGTTCGCGAAGAATGGCGTCAGACCCATTGATGCGTGTTCAGCGTTGTTGAGTGCGAACTCAGCAAGGGGCAGGAAGGAACACCAACTCGCGAAGGACGTCGCGTAGCTTCGGAGGACGTCTTCGAGGACCCGGTTGACTCGCTCCGGCTGGCCATCCGTCTCCAGATGTGCTGCCGTCGACATCGACAGCTTCGTACCTAGAAGCTGGAAGAGGCTGGACCCGAACGCGGAGGTGAACCGCGGATCCTGGTCGGAGACAATCGACTCGGGCTTGCCGTGATGACGATAGACGCAGTCGAGGAAGTGCGCCGCGGTCTCGGACGCGGTGACCGTGTCGTTCACGGGGATGAGATGCACCATCTTCGTGAATCGATCCACGAAGACCAAGACGCCAGTGCGACCCTCGGCGTCGGGTGGAAGCCCGAAGATGAAGTCCATGGAGACTGAGCGCCAGGCCTCAGTCGCGATCGGCAGCGGCCGCAGGGGAGCCTGCGATGACTTCGACCGCTTCACCCGTTGACAGGTCTCGCAAGTGCAAACCCACTTGCGCACCCACTTGTACATGTGTGGCCAGTAGAAGTCGCGTGGCACAGCCGCGAAGGTCTTCTCGTGGCCCAAGTGCGCGCCGATGGGGCTGTCATGGAACTCGTGGATGATCCGAGCTCGTAGGTCGTTGTCGTTGGGCACGGCGAATCGGGGAGCGTCGAACTGGTCGATGTTGTAGCACAACAGATCACCGTCAAGGTGGTAGCGACCGATCTTGTTGCGCGGGTTGCGCGACAGAGCCCCCGGGGTTTCGCCACTGGGGGTGCGAAGGTACGCCAAAATGCCGTCGTAGACCGCGTCGTCTGCGTACGCCGCAACGATATCGTCGCGCAGATCCATCTCCGGGGACACGTTCGTCAGGTTGATCCCTGACGCGATGCACACAGCACAATGGTCGTCATCTTCGTCTTCGTCGTCATTCACTTGACGACCCAGCACAGTCCGAGGATCGTAATCAGGTCACTGAGACAGCGCATCGGCGAGGATGTTGTTCTTGCCCGGCTTGTAGTGTACGCCGAAGTTGTATTCGGCGAAGAACGACAACCAGCGAGCCATGCGCTGGGACAGATGTGGCGACTTCATCGCTGTCCGCAGCGATGCGTGATCCGTGTACACGGCGGACGTCTGCTCGCCTAGCAGATACACTCTGAACTTGATCAGAGCGTACAGCATCGCAAGGAGCTCCTTGTCGTGGACGGAGTAATTGCGCTCCTCCGGTTTCATCTGTCGTGACTGGTACCTCACGATCCGCTCACGACCTTCATCATCGAACTGCATGAGCGCACACCTGATAGCAAAATCGCTAGCGCCACACACGACGTGGAAGGGCTTCGCGTTGTCTGGAAGCATCAGGATTGGCGCTGACGCCAAGCTCTTCTTCACCGAGTCGAACGCGGCTTGGTGCTCAGGACGCCACGACCACGTGGCGTCTTTCTTCAGCAAAGAGGACAGAGGCTGGATCAGTCCAGCATAGTCGTTCGTGTACTTGTGCAAGTAGTTGGTCAGACCTAGCCACTGACGGAGCTCAGTGGGACTTGTAGGCGTAGGCCATGAACAAATAGACGAAATCTTCTCTGGGTCAGCGTGTACTCCATTCTTGCTCACGTAACAACCAAACACCGGAATCTCCGGAGCGCAAAAGACGCACTTCTTGAGGTTGGCATACAGTTTGTTCTCTCTCATCACTTGAAAAACTTGCCTCAAGTACCGCACATGAACTTCGACCGCGCTGAGATCTCCTTCAGCGCGACTGTGGACGAAGATATCATCGAAGCGAAGTCACGGAGCGGGCGAAGCACATGGGACGCCATGCGATTGAACGTCGCGGGGGCATTCTTCAGGCCTCGGGGCATGACGAGCCACTCCCAGATCATGCCGCTGGGACGGCCGTGAGAGGAATGTCGCTCTCTCTCATCAGTATCTGATAGAAGCCATCGGTCAGGTCGATGGCGCTATAGATGCCGCTGCCCGACATGGAGTCCAGCACCATGTCCTTGCAGGAGATCGGAGTCTGCGCCGGGATGGTGGCATCGTTCAGCTTGTTGAAGGCATGGACGATGCGCCATCCGCCGGTGGCCTTCTTCACACAGAAGGTCGGGCTCGAGTGCAGCGAGATACTCTCGCGGACGTAGCCTGCTTGCCGGCGACCTTCGAAGAAGTCGTCAATGGCGTTGACCTGGTCGCGCGGCAGTGGCCACTGCCGTGTCACGCAGTACTTCGACCCAGGCGCAAGATCGATCGCGTGGCGCACGCCACAATCTGCTGGCAGCTCTGCAGGAATCTTGTCGGGGAAGACGTCGACAAACTTGCGAGCCGTCTGGTAGATCGGGTTGCCCGCCGCCTTCAGCGACTCCCAAGACTGCGCAGCGTAGCGCGCTGAATTTGGTTCAGTGCTTTTCGGACGCGGCGACGGATTGGCCGAGTCGACGGAGTTGATCGCATGGGGCACCGAGTCACTATCGGTGATCAGGCACACTTGCTCGATGTCTCCGGCCTTGAGATCTCGGAGGAATTTCTTCCAGGAGAGGCCTGGGAGACTCGTGATGGCCTTGGCGTCGCGAGGCAGACTCGCGACCTCGATGACACGAGTGCGGTTAGGGGTGCCGTACACATACTCGACCATGCAGACCGACTCAGTCGGGGAAGAAGACGGGTCGGCTGGGGCACGGCGAGGCTTCAATCGCCTCCGCCATCGGCGGGGCGTCCTCGTGCGTCTCGAGCCCCTGCTCGAGACTGATGTGTCGCTCTCGCTGGACGATGCTTCACCCTCCTCTAGGCGCGAGAGCTCGTTCTCGACCGCGCCGTTTGCGCGCGGTGGCAGCTTCTGCTCAACCGCGGCATTGTTATGCGGGAGCCCCTGCTCGACCGCCTCGAAGTAGTGCGGGAGCCCCTGCTCGACCGTCTCGTTCTTCATCCGCGGGAGCCACGGACGCTCAACCGCTCGCCTCTCACTCGCGCGCCCATGCGCGGGTTCTCCATCGTCGTCGCCAGTCAGCAGCACCGCACAAGTCGTGCAGAGAGGGCCACCGCTCGCTCTGCGCACAACGTGCGTCGTGGACGCCCCGTCCACGACTGTGAAATGGGGCCAATCGCTTGGCGCGACCAAGAGATGCGTGAAGACTTCGGTCACGTCAAAGTCCTGGCGCCTCTTGACCGACCGAGCCAACCAGTCGGTCTGGGGCTGGAATCGGACCAACCATGGGATGCCCAGGATACAGTCAAACGCGTAGTTAATCTCGAAGACGATGAAGTTGTCGTTGCTGTGGAAACCATCAAACGTGTACGGCAACGACACCTCTCGCCGTGTGACACGGCGAGGCTTCCCATCCGCAAGCTTGACAACCCCATTCCCAGGAAGGTCTCGGACGGGAACGCCCGCGGGGAGGACCGACAGACACGAAGCGCGGAAGAAGTCGTTCGTCGCGCCTGAGTCCAGGACGCGCGGAGAGGTCGCCGAGCGCCGGCGACAAGAAGACTGACGATGGTCAGCCTCGAGTCGCCACAGGCAGTGGTGGCATTAAAGTGTGCGTGAAGCACGGGGGGGGGGCTAGAAGGTCGGGTTGCCACCGGGGGACCCGGACCTCCGTTCCAACCAGAAGGCGCCCCGCCCCTACTGATTCCGGCCGTTTTTTGGTTGTGCGGCCGGGGTCTTCTCGTCAGACGCAGCATGCTCCATGTGCGCGATGATTGGAGCCGGCGCGCGGCACACTGCCGCGCGATGCCCGGACTTCCGGCATCGGAAGAAGATCATCGGACGGGCTTCTCGAACACCTCGTCCTCGCTCCGAGGACGGCCACTGCTGGCGCCACGACGCCTCGACGGCATCGATCTCCATGGGCTCGGGCCCCGACGAGTGAACCTCCGCAGGCATCGGCCTCGCGTACGATGACGCCACCACGTAGTCCTCGCGTAGCGCGAGGGCAAAAGCTTCTTCCAGAGTGGTGGGCTCAGCTCGCGTGAGACAATACCGGGTCATGCCTTCGCGCATGCCGAACACAAAGACGTGGACGAGAGACGCCATGTCAATCGGCTTCGTGATGATACACGAAGCGAGGTGGCGCGTCTTCTGGACGTAGTCGCGCATGGACATCTTGCCTTTCTTGAGGGCGAAGAAATCGCTCGAACGCTCGACTCATCTTGAGGTGGCTCGAAGGCAAGACGCAGGTCACTCTGGAGCGCCTCCAGAGTCGGGAACACGTGTTGGTCGACCACAAGCTTGCCGAGGGCCCATTCCTCGGCCTTGCCGGAGAGACGAGACAGCAAGAAGTTCACCTTCGCTAACGGCGCCTCGATCAACCTCGAGGCGATCGCAATGTCAACCTCACTGAACCAGCGGTTCAGAGGGAGACGATCTGGGCCAGTCCCAGAATACGAAGAGGTCTCCATCTTTACGGCGTTGTTCTTGGACGCGTGCGAGGGAGTCGACACTTGCCGCTTTGCTTCGGCGAGTTTGCGATCTATGAACTCTTGGATGGCTTGGCGCTGTTGGTCGGGCGTCGCTGAGCTCAGCAGCGACGTGACGACAGCTTCTCCGGATACCGCCGCAAGGCGGTGGAGTGCCTGCCACTCGATGGACGTGAGATGGGGAAAGGCCGCGTGCTCCAGAGTCATGGCTGGAGTTCCGGCGGGCTGGTCTTCACTCATCTCGAACTTGGTCATGGGAAGGACTACTAAGTGCTACCAGGTGTAACGGGCCTAGTTAGTACCCGTCACCAGCTTACACGTAGCGGTGAGGAAGCGTCCAGTTCTCAGTAGTACTGAGACCAAGTATTTAGTCCGAAGTAAAATCAACAGTTTTATTATTGGGACCAGGGCGGGAGCCCGTGGTCTAATCTGAACCGCTCAAATGAAGGTCAACAGCTGATTGGCTGGAATGGGGTCTGGCTCTCCCACTTTCAGCAAATCCGATGATGACATGTCAGCACACGCTAGCCGTGTGCTGTCTGTGCCTACTTATGTAATATCTGTAAAAGGTATACCTACTTATGTAAATGGGGAGGGTCCATTACAATGGTAGGCACCGACGTGACAGTTGTTGGGGTTGGCGTGGGAGTCGTCGGATCTGGTGTTGCTGTCGTCGTATTGGCGTGTCTTCGGCTTCACACTGGTCCTTGACGTAGGTAGTCGATAAAGTCGGCGAACAAACTGATCATGTTGTCAAGGGGCAGCGTGCACTCTGCCAAATTCACTGCTACCACGTCGGCCTGCAGACTTGCAGGCGATCTCGTCGGCGTCGGACGTGCGCACGTTGCACGCCTCCGAGGCACACTGATCGACGTACTCATCCGCAAGCATCTTGACCAGCTCAACGGTGGTGCACGAGTCGGCCGCGGTGGACTGGATGAGCGGCAGCCCGGCCGTCGCTCCTGGTGCTTCTCGATATATTTAGTTCTACCAACTGCCAGCTTGTGCACTTGTGGTCGACGATACTTCTCGTAGCCACAATTTCTCCTTACGAAGTCGTTCGCTGCCGGCGTCCCTTCACGCTTACCGAATCCAAGCGCAGGAAAAGGCAAGTTTTAAAATGGTACTTAATGTATGGTTTAGAAGGATTTCCCTCGATAAAACCCCATCGTCAATATGCTCAGACGAAGAACCTGGGAAACTTGATGTCACAGAACCATACTTTAAGTACCTTTTTGGGCCGTTTTACTTGAAGTTTGTATGTAGAGGCTTAATACAGAAATGCACGGCGGTAAAGATAGGGTTAAATCACAAATTATCCCGTGAAAACGATGGTGTTATACCCCACCAATTATACAATCAGCTTTTTGTGCGTTTGCAAACTAAAAAAGCCAACGCTATAGTTTCTGTTTGTGTTGTTGGGCAGTATGAGCAACCCTTAATATGAACAACCCTCAAATATTGTTATTACGCAACTGTAGGTACAGATAACGGGAAATGTGTATTTCAAAGCATTGAGTAAGCATGTTGTAAATTGAATTTAGTACAGTTGTTAGTGATAATTGAATAGAAAGCACTTGTATAAAAATTCTCAGTAGTCGACACCCATACAAAACTGTACAAAATATCGATATCTTTCAGAATTACGGACCGCAGGCTTTAAGTCTCCCTCCCTATCTACACTCTGTCGTGGTATGCCGCCAGCGTATATGCATGAACTACTATTGTACACGCGAAAAAGCGATTGGTCGACTCAGACATGAACCACATACTCGCAGCAACTACGAGCACGCATCTCAGTGTTTCCTAGAAAATTTTGAGGAAACCTAACGAGTCTAAAGCTACAATCTATGTTTCGGACATAAGTGAGTGAACCATTTTACTTGAGTTTTGTATGTGTACCACAATTCCCATATTGAAATCCAAAAGTCGTGATAGGCTACTTTATGGAAAAAGCGGAAACTTCCATTTACGTGTAAGGGTTAAGGAGGCCTTCTGATGAATGTTGCCCGAATGTTGCTGTCGCTACAATGGATGTTGTACGACTATAACGACGTGTGTTGCGCGAATGTTTCTCGATTACATCCGAAAGCGCTTGCCAACGGCAGTTCTTCGAATTGGGGACCCGGCCCTAAAAAGGGACCGGGGGGTTCGCAGTTCTCAGCGATAGCGAGTTTCAAGGAGCTATTCCTCAAGTACGAGGTGGGCGTGGTGCTGGCGGGGCACTGACACTACATGTACTATGAGTGGGAGCTACACTGGTCACCGTAATTAATCTCACTCACATTATTTTCTGTAAGGATCGCAAAACCTGGATAAACTTATATTTTGAGGATTTTGAGTGGACGTTTCACCCAGTTTCAGCCGATTGCAGTCGTTCCGCACAAAAATGAGCTCGTCTTATTGGTGGCAATCAGATCGTGAAGTCCGTTTTCAGTCAAACCTTCTCGTTTCTGAAAACCTATCCCTACGTGCCAATATTCGCGAACACACACTAATTACGATAACCACTGTACCGGTCGCCAACTCCAAGGCGGTAATGGACAGGGTTTCAGACGATTACGCCGTGTACGACAACCCGCAGGCGCCCGTCCACATTCTGAAGGGCGGTGCTGGCCAGGTTGAAGGTGTGTCCAAGCCGCCGAGCAACACCGCGTCGTGGAAGGCGGCTTCGGACTACGAGCACTTCGGATTCTCGACGATGGAGTCGAACCGCACGACGTTCGTGTGGAAGTGCGTTTTGAGCACGGACCAGTCCGTTCGGGATGAGTTTGTCATGCCCAAGACCGACACCGAACGGTCATAGTGAATATAAGGCGATATGTTATTCTGTGGTACCGTTGCTCGGCCTTCAACCTGGTGACGGAAGACTCGCGTCCTCTCCGTATTGAAGAATATAATTGGGCGTAGCCCCATTACTGTGAGCTTGCTTTTCAGCGTTTTCGGCGACCCTTGCTTTAGTTACGATTCTTTTAACAACTTGCAGAGCTTGCACTGTTTTCGCATTGCGAAACTGACGCGGGTTAGGTGGCCGCACTAAACCGAGGTCCTGGGACCTGCGATCGGCCGTGGGGTCCCTCGTGGGTATGACTTAAGAACACCTTTCAATATGAGTTTATATGGGAAAGCGGCTACAACTAGGGAGTTTTTATCTTAAGATGTCCTTAAACAGCCCCCCCCCCCCAATCTGGGATGGGAAGTAGGGCTAGCTAGGATTGAAGCTGCTGGATACGCTGATAATCGTGGGGGTAAGGCTGCTGGGATGTGTAGATTATCCGAGGAGAATGAGCGCAGCAAATGGAGCAAGGTAATCAGTTTCCTGATGAAGGAAGGCGCTCAACAACAATACTATCCTGTGCAACGGACACTATTACGGTGCTCTGTGAACAAGTTGCAAGAGGCACCGATAAGACGGCGGGGGTTTTAGGCCAGCCGCCGAGCGACGTGAAACTCCTCGGCAGGCAGAGTTTCCTACCGCCAGTCGTGGTTGTAACGGGGTAAGAAGTACCGTCACTAGCGTACACTATAGATGCAAGAGGAAGCTCGCAATAGTAGAACCAAGTGTCAGGTTTGGGGCAAATTTAACTCTAGAAAGGTGTAGTACGTTCGGAGGAAGTACAAGTTGTTCGCCTGGAGCCCTTCGGAGGGCTCGGCAAGCGGGATGATGTCGACGAGTACTGTGACCAGCAGACACGGTAGTGGAGTAACCAAGAGCACGGCGATCACCCGCCACCAGCCCCTTTCATTCGTATATTTGGTCAGTTCTAAGACGCGCTCGCCCGAGTACTTTCCGCGAAGCTATGACGACCAACAGCTCGTGACTCTGCTCATGGATTGGGATGCCCTCTTCCCAATTTCTCACTTGCGTTAGGATGACAGCCCATCCATTGGCCGAAGCATCCGAGCTGAGGCACACTACGGCACCGTCATCCGGGAATAAAAGCGTGGCCGAGCTTGCAAGTCGCTGCAGGAAGGCCTTGTAAATCTTGACCTCATTTTCACTCCACGAAATAGCCACGCTAGCAGCTTGGCATTTACGACGACTCGGTCCCTGCATGACCGTATCAAACTTAGCCTGCAAAGGGGACACCGCCGGTCGATAATCCACGACAGAGTCTCTTAGCCAGTTTGCAGCACACAGGAAGTGTTGAAGCTCAGCAGCATTAAGAGGAAGCGATAACGAGACCAACGATTCAACGCGTGCCGGATCGTGCGTCACTCCACTCCCATCAATAATCTTGCCGCACCAGCTAACGTTTTGCTTGTAGATGCTGCTCTTTTCACTTCAGCTTCAGGTTAAGCTCTCGCAGGCGTGCGAAAAATTTCTCGAGGATTTCCAGATATTCTTCAAAGGTTGAAGCGAACAGAATAATATCATCCACGTACACGAGCAAATGTTCATTGATTAGATCAGCAAATGCTTCCTGCATGGTCGACTAGAAGTGTAGCGCAGAGTGACTCATCCCTGAGGGACACGCGTGGGCGTGAATACCCCTTGGTCAGTCTGGATACTGAAACACTCACGACTGTCTTCATGCAACGGAAGTTGCCAGAATCCCTTGCATATGTCAAACTTGCCGATAGCCTTGGCTCCCTTCACGCGACTTGAGACTACGGACAGGTTTGGAACGCTGGCTGCTATTGGCACCGTCATGCTGTTCAGACGATGAAAATCCGAAACCTCACCGCCAGCCTTCTGTACCGGAACGACCGCACTAGACCAGCGACTGCCATTGTTTGGGTACACATACCCACACGCCACCAACTCCTTCATGTAGTTACTGGTGTAGGAGCTGGCAAGAGGCGAATAACGTCGAGGCTTACAGCGTATCGGTTGACTTCCCTCCTCCAGCGTCACGCGCTATGGTGCAACACGCGCAGGTTCATCATCCCCCAGACGCGAACGCCACACATCGTTGTAGTCCATGACTATACGCCGTAGAGGCATCATCAAAGCCTCCGGGAAACCACTTTCGCCAGCCTTACTGAGCAAGTTGTTGACAAACTCAGTAGTCTCGTCCTCCACTTCATGACCAATTTCAGGATCACCGCGAATATCATCACCATCGTCGCCATTGAGCGCACCTCCACTCGCCAACTGTTCCATTTGGCGATCAACATCGATGCCAAGTGACAACAGAGTGGGGTTTCCCAACAAAAACTCCTCTTCATCGTCTTCGACGATAACACAGTGAACCTTGCGAAGATGAACAGGAGCAGCTGCAGTGCCCAGCATGATGTTCACATCACAGCACTTCTTGCAGGCAAGGAGATCTCCTCCAACTCGCTCCAGAAACACTGGCATTTCCATCTCAACAGTAGCCACCGGCGATCCACATGCCTCCAGGTCCCGAATAGCACTGGCGGGCAGGACGTTAACCTCCGATCCTGTATCCGGCCGATACGGCAGCTCCACGACATCGTTGATCACCACCTGGTGATGACCTGGAGTATGACGCACACGAGCGGCCTTGCCTTTGGCTATCTTTGACTCACGTAGACGCTGGTAGCACTGCTGCTTCTGCTCCTCCGTAGCAGTCGGGCAAACCCGGACAAGATGGGGTCCCTTGCAATAGAGGCAACCATCTCGTGGCGGTAGGTGGGACTTGCCTGTGCTGCCCGCACTTGGCTTACTGCTCGCAGTCTTGGTGCTGTGAGGCTTCAGCTCCACCCTCTTGGTGTCCGTCTTGGGCGCTGCTGTGCCTCCGTCTGGCTTTCCATTTGGTTTGCGTTCTGCATTCTCCTCTCGGTCCATCAGATGGTACCGCTGCTGCATTTTGGCGCGAGCGAGGATCAGCTGATGCAAAGCAATGTCGTCCGTCTTAGCCTCACGACGCTGGAGCGAGACCAACCGTTTGATCTCAGTCTTCAGCATGACAGGCGACAAATTCTCGATGATCAATTTGCATCGATTCTTCATACGGTCACGGTAGTCGGGTCTGTCCTTGCTACCAGCCGCCAACATGGAGGCAAACCCATGCTCCTCAATGAGCTGGTCGAAGTCGACGAAATATTTGACGACTCTTGCCTCCACGTCTTGCTCCTTCAAATCCATCTTCAGGTGGATCTTGAAAAAGCCAAAGATGTCCGGGATTGGCCCGTTCATGACCTCAGCAACTCGCTCCGTGATCTTGTTCATGATCTCTTGGTCCCCAAGTGTGTCTCGATCTTGTCGGAACACGTAGCGGGCCAAGTAGTCGAGCAACTTGGGCTTCACAGAAGCGCTTACACCCCGCAACACCGAGTCCACTGGCTCTTGGCTGATGTGGCAGCGCTCCTCGATCGCATCGCGGTAGCGGCGGCGCTCTCGCAGCCACTTGACGAGCGATTCTTGGTCCCATGCCGCGAGCTCAGGCGCACTGATCAGCTCGTGCACGGGCGGAGGGATTGTCATCTCGACGTCCCCATCTGCATCGACGCGGAAACTCGGCATCCGTGGCTTGAGTCTTCCTCCACTTGTAGAGTGGTCCCCGGTCCATTCTTGGTCCAGCTGGAAACTTGGGACTCGCCAAAGTTAACTTTATGACGACCAACGCGCTTGAGAAAGCAAATTGAATTCTCATGGCAGTGCAAAACATGAAAGCGGCGCTAGCCTACTCCAGCGCACACTGCTGCCAGTGCCTTAGTTGGCCTACTGGGTACCTTGGCGTCTTGTGATCAAGTAACACACCTTGAACTCCAGTCACTTACTCTTGTCCAGCCCCGTACCTTGAAGTCCAACGACACACCTTGAAATCCAGCCACCGTGCTGGACATCGAAGCTTCGGATCGCTTCTTGACTTCGGATCGCGGCCTGACGCCAGGCTGAGCTGCAGCCTGACGTCAGCGACTCGCTGGCTGTGTTTGATAGGTTCCCAGCGCCACAGAAGCTCCACTTGCGTCGACTCCCAAAGCTTTGAAAACGAGCGCGACAGGGACCCCATTGTTATTCAACGGAAAGAAGTTCGCTGTGAGAGTTGTCTTTGGCTCTCTCGTTTTAGCTATAGCTATTGTGCTGTATTTCAGTTCCTTTTAGGTGCAAGACTCGCCCATACAGTGAATGTCAGTTCTCTCCTTACGTGCAATCAGACGTATTTAGTGAGTTTTGGTGAATTTCTTTGACGAAGTCACGTTACGCTAGCTATCAATTGAGGTGTTCCGATGCGGGATCGATGGAAATTGAAACGAGTAGTCGTAGCCTGGCGATAACAACACACGATTTAGCAAAATGTTTGCAGTGTCGACTGCCCCGGGAGCAATACCTTACCAGAGTGCTGCAATGACGTTTGTACATTGTAGTATCCAAGTATCTAACTCAGTTGTTTGGGGCAATTGTTCATGTTGGCTTCGACCAGCCTTGAGTAAGGGCGTGGTGAGGCGGGTTACCGAGAGGAGGAGAACTCGAAAGTAATCTCCCCTCGACCTGTCCGTCGCTGGACGTCCTGATGCCTGGTCTCTAAGAATACAATTGGTTTCAAAACTCCTATCGCTCGATCCGAAAACCGGAGCATCCTCCGGATGCTCACCATAAGCCCAAAACACGAGCTTCACTTGCACGCCGACGTAGGGTTGAGGAATAAACTCGAGTTGTTTTCGAGCGAATTTCGCGTCGCATACAAATCGACAGACGATCGAGTCATTTAGAAATGGAACATCGTACCATTTCTATATCATGTCACACGAGTATGCGATATCTTATACTGAAAGGTCATCATGGATTTTCAGAGGTAGACTGAATTGAAGTGGTAAGGTAAGAGCTTCTCCACCGCGCGGCTGTGCTCGCATGTAGTTGCGACCATGGCTCTTCTAGACGGACTGGGCATTGTCGCGGCGTGTGTGCAATTGAGTACGAATCGACCGAGTGGTCGACCCCGCAAGGACAAAGGGTGTCTTGACAGCACGACCCACGCTCGGTACTTATCAAAGCCGCGTCTGCTGAAGCTACTCGAGTCGAAGCATGCTCATCCGCTCGGTTGGAATGTCGTGAGGCAGTTCTCGTACACCGACCCGGAGACAAATCAGCAGACGACCCGCACCATGCGCGGTGAGATCGAGTGGTGGATCCCGCCCGGCCGTCGTGGCTACGTCAAGTGGCTTGTCACGTTCAAGAACGGGCAGACTCTTCAATTCCAGCTGGAAGATCTCGTCGACCTCATCGTGTACTCCAAGGAGCATGATCTCAACGTGACAGGGGAGCTGTAGATGCTCGGGTCACTTAGGGCCGGACATTAATCTCGTGGTGGAAGGCGCGATGCATAACTCGATGGCCTTTGCATGCTCGCTCCACGCTGCATGCACACTAAATAATCCATCCATATGCTCTCGGTTTCTAAGGCGAGTCTATCCGACCAGCTGCTGACTCGGTTCTCTGTCGTCCAGAGAGGCGACTCGGTAATCTTTCGAAAACGACTCGATCTTATGCTTTTCCCGCCGACGTTGCGTTTCTCTAGAACGTGAGCGAGTTGGTGGATCGGCGAGAGTCCTAACACATGCTGCAACGCGAGAAACAGCACCAGCAGCGAAACAAGCTGAAGCAAGCAGTACAATTGCACACTTCGGAGTGTCTGGACGAGCTCAAAGTGAGTCATGCCGCGAAGCTGCGTGTATTACTTGCGATTGGGCAAGTTGGACATGACGAGCAGGTAAAATGCTGAAGAAGCGTCAGTCGAGCAGCGAATAACTTTTTCCCCTCACAGAATGTGCAGAATACTCACAAAAGACCAGCGGGATGACAGCCTCGACGTAGTTCAGGAGAAGCAAAAACTCGGCTGCGTATATCAACCGCTGGACCTTGTGTGTATAACGCACTGGGAGCTTTGCCATCCCGTTCTTATCAGCATCAAACGCGGGGTGGATTGTACCTCTTCTGAAAAATATTTTGGCGACACGTACGGGGTGAAGAGTTGGTCCACGAACGCTGGCAGAGCTCTTGATTATCTTCCCGCTGAACGCCGTTCTCCCCGCAACTTCGCAGAGCAAAGAAGTCGTGGGGGCCATCACAGTAAGCCCATGGTGGTGCATTGAGATATTACGTTCCGGTAGTTGGACTTACCCCCCCCCCCCAGTACTCGCGCCGTATTTCACGTCAAGTCCAGGTTTTGACATGTTGTTAAAAACGACATGTTAAGGAAAGCCTACACTTGAGGTTTGTATATACCCGCATAGGTGCGATGTCTTTTTGAAACTAATAACTGGATGTCGGTGCATGGACACTGGTGCAACACGTCTCTGTCCTTTGAGGGTGTATATGACGCCATCGTTTCGGCAACCCCAACGCACATTTCTTGATGAACTTTCTATCGAGGACGTCCTTTTTATGATAGGCCGATGAGCAAAATGCAGGCAACAATGCTTAGTTTCATGGATTGCACACATAAAATGTATTGAAGTTAGAGTCACGACGCTACAATGCCGCTCACACATCAAGCGAGACACTTGATTACACTTCCTGCGTGGCATCGTGCTCACCGGCATCATCCTCGGCGTCTTCCGCATCCTCTGCAGCGTCTTCTTGCTCCTCTGCCGCGTCTTCTTCCTCCTCTGCATCACTGATTCGGCGGTGCTTCTTCTCGAGTCCCCGCATCTGGATGTCGCGCCCGACCAGAGGGCGCGGTCGGTTCTCGCCATTGTTCCACTTGATGTGCCATATCTGATGGCACGTCAAGGTGTTGCCCGGGTAGTGAGTGGGCCTCAAACGGTCGCAAGGTAAACCCTGTAGGTAATAACAACATGTTAGCTACCACACTGGTGGTATAATACAACATGCCAACTTACCTCTTGTTGCCATCGCTGCAGGCCTCGCAGTAGAAGCGCGTCGCGCAGCGCTCGCCCATCTTCTGATTCCAAAGAGAGCAGACTTTGCACTGGTGCTGGGGGTGCTTGCGAATGGGCCCGACGTACTGCCAATCTTGGAACTCCGTCAGCTTGTGCTCGGCAGACACTGCACGGACCCGTTCGCCTTGGCGTTGGGGGTCCGTGAAGTCCACAGGCGTGAGATCCAGCATCTGGGCTTGCAGGACGCGCAGGAACTTGGCATGGTCGGCTGGAGACTCACCGCGCTGCTTCTGGGCCTCTCGATAGACAATGTAGGCGTTCACAATTGCCATATCAGGTGTGAGACACATCGTCAGCCACCAATTCATGATCTGGGCGGGAAATCACTGTACCTTTTCAAACCGGGTTTTGCTCATCCCCTTGATTTTTTATGACATTTTTCAGCCTAGCCATGTGCAAAACTGCAGAAATAGTGCGAAAAAGCATGTTGTCTTTAACAACATGTTAGGAAAAAGTGCAACCGGCGACGTTGTTATATACAACCTTGAGTACTGGGGGGTTAAATATGGTGCACCCTATGTTGCAGGATTTCAAGGGCCAAACTTTTCTGGGCCCGCCAAACACAGTTCTTCGAACTGCGAACTGCGGATTAACCCCTTACTTACTAATACAAGATTTAACTGGGCCCTAGCACTACCTGAAGAATCAATCCCTTTTATCGCTTGTTGCATCTAGTCGGAGTTGGCAAGGTTCACATTTGGTTTATTCACACTGTCAGTAGCGGGGCTTGGCTAAGACCTTCGACTACTTCAACTTCTTTGTCAGAATTCAGAAAATAATTTCAATTGGGGGAGGCATTGGCACTGTTGGCGCAGGCGTCGGGTGGCACGGGTGATGATGAGACATCGGGTGGCTCACGTGATCCAGTCGTGAAGATGTTAACACCCTCATGCATGTTCATCATCTTTTCCGGTCTAGAAGCGACCTACCGCGACAATGGTGATTCGCTTTCGACTCGCAAGTTCCGCACGGCCGCGTTCGAATCCGTATCACCCAACGCATCGGTGGACGGAGCAAAACTCACGATAATACTGATTCAAGTTGTAATAGTCGGTGGTGAAAAAAGTTCCTCAATCGAGGACTCCGATGCAGACTTCTCGCCGAAATCTCTGAAACGGTGACCACGTCTCAGTCTCTTCAAACACCACGACAGAATAAGAAAAAAAACTGCAGCGACCACTTTCAATTTGGCCCTGTCCTGAAGATGCCAGCCTCAGCAACAGCTTCTAGCGCCTCACTCTCCGACGATGTCCGCGCGATCCTGACGGGATGGGAGGACCTGGAGCCGGAGCAAGTCGAGCTCTTCGTGCCCAGCGGCGTAGGCAGGACTCTCATCCTCCTGGAACGCAGCGGATTCCAGTGCTCGGAAGGCGACCTGTTGCTGTTGCTGTGTCCCGATCCGGCCAACTACGAGGCGTCAATGGCGTACATGCATGGTGGGAACTACGCCCTACCTGCTGGAACCCCTGGCCAGGTGCCGGGGCTCCAGCGAACGGAGCCCCTTTGGCTCACTTGCCCCCTGGTGTGGACGCGGCGCCTCCTTTTGCACTGGGTCGATTCATCGCCGAGCGCTTTCCTGCTGCAGTGGACAAGCCGAATGGAACAAGCATGGACGTGTTTTATCTGCCGGGCACTGAGGTGTATAGCGACGTCTCGCTCGCCTTGGTGACCTCACGGCAGTTCCTTTGAATTGGACCTGGCGTCGCTCCGATGCTCAACGCAAACGCCCAGCCTTCGTTGGTCCGCGCGTTCGTGCTTGACCGAATCAATGGATGTCCGCGCGCTCAGCCGCATTTAACGGTCGCGTGATCTCTCGCGCCAACAGCGAGGAACGCTGCGAAGATGGAGATCTGCTAGTAGTTTTAGCTGACCCAGCAGTACGAGGTCGTGTCGCGTTAAATCACAGGCTAAACGACTGAATAATTACATGATGCCAGCCTTTTGATTTCGTTAGCGATCTGATCCTTGTGTTGTGCGGCTTGATACATGTATATATTCTTGCTTCTGGATACCCAGACGCGTATGAGAGAGGCAACATATTTGTTTTTCTGCTACAGGACGGTCTGCAACATGTATGATGTTGTATTGAGGCATTAAAACATCGCTGGGGCTTCAGAAACGCGCTCGATCGACGTGAAACATGCATACAACGGATGAGTTCGGCCTTGACAACAGACGTCAAGCTGATGATCAAGCTGCCTGACGAGGGAGTTGTGTACTGCCGCGGGGTTGGTAATAGTCGAGATAATCTGTG
>JAHQIV010000734.1:0-16936 GCA_030463285.1 Phytophthora europaea
CGTGCAGCACCACGCGAGTGCCGCCGGACACGACGCCCACGCTCGGCTCGAGCAGACGCAAGCGCAGAGAGGCAGCGGGGGCTTGCATGGGCGTCTGGAGCTCTTGCTTGGACTTGACGAGCCTCGCGTCGCTTGGCGTGTCGATGGGATATCATGTGCGACTTGCGACTTGCCACAGCTTGATTAAAATTTGTCGTTTTCTAAAAGGGACGGTATATTCTTAATTAAACAAGGATCATCCCGTTTCTACTACAAGACACAACTGGCATCTCCGCCACATTACCACCTCGCGCGCATTGGGGCCAAACCATGCAACATGTTTAGGATTGAGCTACCGCTAGAGGCCGGCAGAATGCCGGTCTGCGCCCCTCTCAAGGCTGGTAGCTCGTTCCTGCTGCAACGTGGTGGAGACTTTGGCCCCGCTGATGATCTTCCTTGCAATGCCTGCGACGGACTCGGTGCAAAGTCGTGTGTACAGCTTGAACGCGTCGGAATGCCACCGGCCATAAAATTGGATCGTGATCGAGTCGACGCCAGCGCGGTACATGGTAGTTGCGCCACCCGCCCTGAGCGACTGGGTGCCGAAGCGCGCTGGGTTTTCTCCCGTCGTGCGCGCGGGCATATGTACACATATTGACGGAAGATATGGCTTCCTACAAATCCTTATTAAATCCGAATCTCGAGCAAAAACGTTAAAATTCATGGTTTCTGTTCATACTATATTTGGCCGATCATACTGAGTTTTAAAGCAATGGCCACTGTGGTCTGCACTTTGGAACTTACGGCAGCAGTATGAAGTGTGGTATTAGCGGGTACCCGTGGCCTGCGGCAACCTGATGTTGCCCTGTGTGCAACGGTACCTCCCATCACCTATGCTCAAGCGACGCCCTTCATATTTTAGGAGCTAGATTTGTGCTGTTGTTCTATATTTTGCTACTATGAGTATGTGAAAGCTGAAAAAGGTTTTACAAATATTGGTGAAACTCAACACCGCAGAAGTTATACGTATAAGTTCAGGCGACAAGCACTGAGCGATCTTAGGTTCATGTCGACCTACGCTACCGAGAAGTTGCACGATGTCCCGCACAGAGCCATCCGCAACTGGGAGAAGGACACGTGCAAATTTGGCTTTCGAAGGCTCGGAAAAATGTCGGGCGGCACGGCCAGGACGACCTGAAATTATCCCATTTGCTGCAGTTCTCGTCACTTACATGATATATAGGCGTCCAGCGATACTGTATTAATTTTGATAATTGAATCCATACCGCCAGTGAACAGATTTGGGCCTTGAATTAGCAGTTGCGTAAGTCTGATTGCCAATCAGCCATTCACCACCAAAAAGAGTTTCAAGCTCCTTGCCAGCTGTAAAGACTGCAAGCTGCGTGCATCTCTCTCAACGCGAATCCGTCGCCAGTTGTTTGCTCTATCTGCATCTTCGACTCGGTGGACACTAAGAGTTGGCAAAGTAAAGCAAACGCGTTACTATCAGCCCACGTCGTAGGCAAAACTCGTAGCTCACGATACTTCCACAGCCATGTTGAAGTCATTGCGACTAGTTGCTTCACCACCAGCAGTGCAGTGCTGGCTGCTAGTGGAATGATAGCGCACTGACAGTGTCCTGCGATGTCTACTTCGATACAACGCCGTGCCCATCCTGGACCAAACCTGCTTTGAACCTAATAGACAAGTTTGAGCCATGAATTCGTTGGTGCTCGGCTAAAATGGATTGATTCATGAAACTCGACTGCGTTACGTATCTACACATCTAGGCTAGCACTTTTAACGCACTCAAAGTGCACCTTCAACGTCCCCACCGGCCAAACCGGCTGGACGCAGGTGCCACCTGGGGATAGGATGGAGCGTTCGGGCTCCATGACTCAATGACACCATGCCACCGCCGCCTCGCCTCGGCGGCCAAAGGCCATCTGTGGTGGTCTCCCCATCCAAGTTGCTGGTAACCCTCGCAGCTCCTGCGCTATCTGGACGTCCGGCATGTGTATCGAAGCGACACAACCGACAGGTAGGCGCCTCGAAACGCTTTCATCTACCGACGCTCAAAGCGAACCCTAGCGCCAAACCCTGTGCAGGACAGCTGCAGCACGGAGTCCTCGAACTCGGGTCTGTCATCCAGACCCGGCCCGCGTCGATGCTTGTACTAACCTAGGCAGAAACAAGGTGGCTGAAGCCTCACGCTTCAACTTGGGAACCGCACACGTGCTCCCAGGCGTCTGAAATCGGCGTCGATCTCACATTCGAGATCGAATCCCCGCACACCGTGAAGACCCAGTCAGACCCCACATCCGCACAAGGCCACACGTGCGAGGGTGTCATAGATGTCACAGCCAAGCACCTACGAAACGTCACCCTATATACACATTTAACTAAAATACAGTCTTTCAACCCCTTTTGCTACAACATTGGCCACTTTGGCGTAGGTGCTTTTGTTTTAGTCACTGTCTGCAATTGTTGGTAGGTCTAGCACCCTGGGCATTACCCGAATGCACAGCGTCACGGCCGGAATGACCTCGGTAGCGGTCTTCTACCGCCGAAAGGAGCGCTGAAGACGGTGTTGGCGACCAGCAGAAGTATCTTTGCGCTTTGCTTCGTCTTTCGCAAATCCTTGGAAAGATTCATCGCTAGCGCTACTTTGCTATCGTGAAAATGACCTTAAGCAGTGGTCATGTGCGTCCTGGACGTCCACCACGCTGACAGCTTTCGGTCCGCGTGGTGTGTTACGGCCAGGGATTGCTATTTGGAAGGTCCTTTGTACTGTGAACATGATCCAGTTTATCAAGAGTGAGCATACATAGTGGCTCGACGACTGTATGACCCGCAATAAGTCTCCACACGATGCTTTATGCGTGCCGTTGCCACACAACTATAATATGCCACTCTTGTAGACCGCTACACATATCGACGGATGATAAGGCCTGCGGACAGAAACGAAACATCCGGTGCAAGCACATACAAGAACGAATATTACTTATAGTTTGATCTTCTGATTGGATAAAACAGTCGACCAAGTGCAAATACAGTATCCTATTTACGAGCTTCGCTACGAAAAGCTATAGTTTTTTTAAGTTCAGCATACGCCATTGCTTTGTTAAAACTTTTACGAAGCGTATCTTTATCGAAAGCTTCCCAAAATTGAATCATCCGCATAATCATAGCTCGCTGTTTTTGATCCTCCGAAGCATTTTCAGTGGCATCCTCTGCCAGCCGCGCTGTGTGACTGCGTAATCGTTTGTTCTACATGAGACACTATGATCGATATAAGTAGCTACACGAACACAAGTATTGCAACGGACAAAATGTGGGTTTACCTTTTTTTCAAGTGTGTCGTTGCGTCTTTATATCGTAATCGCGTGCAGACTACCACCGAACAGACCCCACACTCTCTGTTGGCTCTGTCCAGTGCCACAGCAAAGCTAGGCTGCAGCAGAAATGTTGTATGCTGAAAATATCAGCTTAGTGTGCTGGTTGTGTTTCGATGTATTGATCGCAGCATTTGGTTAAATTTTTGTTGAATTTGTTTCCAAATGTTTTTTACAGGTGTTTTAGATGTCTTGTCCTTCGCGCGTCTACCGCCTGCCAAACCCAAGAGACCCGCCGGACCGGTCTTCCTTTTGTGGCATGTGGCGAAGTCGGTGACAGCTTTTTGCCGCCCAGGCGTATAGTGCTCGCGCTACCCTTTCTGGGACCCGCCCCCTTCCGAAAGTAGAACTTCCGGGCGGAGAACTGGCGGGTACCTCCAAACGAGAAACCTCGCTCGGAGTGGCGTGTGTAACTTGCGTAATCCCCTTCTCGGGCCGTTTGTCTTCGGCGGACCAAATTCCACCTAGTGAGTTGTTAATACAGATATAGAAAATATAAGAGTACTGAGCGCAGACGAATACCTCCGAACGCCGCTCGTACAGTTAGTGAGAAGCAGTGACCTACATAACCAGATCCTCTCCCAGCGTTAAGATAACCAATCTAAAATATACAGAATACAATACCGTAAACCACGGGTTCATTGCAACAGGCGTAAAAAGTCGATGTCTATTTACGTTTTGCTTAATTTTTACCCGTAAAAAGTGAACTCGCCCCCATGTCCACCAGCTCAACTGTCTCGTGCGCAAATGACCTCCATCATTTTACTTTACGCGCGCAGCATGCCGAGGAGCCCCAAAAACACCAACAAACAGAAGCTACGCGTAAGTATTAAGATAATGCTAATACATAATGCTCAAGCTAACTTTTGTTTTACTATGTAGGCTCTTAAGTTGCTTAAGTCGACCAGTTCGACGGTGGTGGCGGTTGCGGCTGCTATTGGGGTGGACCGCTCAACACTACACCGCTGGAAAAAGGACTCGAGCCGCATCGCAGCCTCAAGACCCAACCAGAGCGTTCTGTTGGACCACCCTCGCGCGCGCACGTATACGTGCAGCAACCCGAGCTCGAGCGCAGGTACGAAGTCCCTACCGGAAACTGTATGTTTTATAATATTTACAATTGTTTTTGTCGCTATACGCATGTAGGCTGCTGAAATGGATAGTGGACATGCGCAAAAATAGATATCTTTGTGTGTCTACCAATAGCCTACTCCTTATGCACTCCAAGTTCGCCCCCGTCCTCTTCGCTTCGCGCTCAAGGGCGGCCAGCGTAATGTTTATTCGGCGCTTCCTGAAGCGTAACCGTCTGACGGTCCGGCGTATCACTCATAAGGGCCGTACGAAGCGGTCTGATATGGAGGTAAGTTACGGTTTTCGTCAATCGCTATTTGTTTCAGTTGCTCTAATTTTATGTATATAGGTATATATATGTATGCTTGAAGGCTATTGCGAATGTATTCTCGAACTCTATTCAGCGCACCGTAGAAGAGGACGGCATTCTTGCCTACCTTAATGGGCACGAAAAATATTCGTCTGTCTACAATATGGACCAAACCGCAGTCTATATAGACATGAATGGGCGCACTACGGTCGATTTCGTCGGGGCTCCAACGGTCGATGTTGCCCAAGGTAAGAATGTCTATTTCAGTATGTGGTGAAAATTTGTGACGTCTTAAATATGTATGTAGGAAGCGCGGTAAATGGATTGCGTGTGTCTGTTTTTCTTGCAGCATCGGCCACGGGTCATAAGTTACCTCCTCTGATCGTATTCGCAGGTGTGACCGGCGGCCCAGTCTCCCAAGAGGTGTTTAGCCCAGCCTTTGGACCTGAATCCGTCGAGCACACGTGCAGAAGAAGGCATACTGCGATGCAACAGTCATGCTTGACTGGATTGAAAGGGTACGTCTTCTGACAGAATACGATTATTGACATTTACTGAGTTTGACTTTGTCTCACTATAGGTGCGGAAACCGTCAATTGAAGGATGTAGGCTGTTGATTCTTGACAGCTTAAAGACCCACAAGATGGCGTCAGTCCGCTATGCGTTGCAGCAGGAATGCTGTACGCAAGTTGAGTTCGTCCCTCCCGGCGTGACATGGATATGCCAACCCATGGACGTCTCCGTGATAAAGGCCTTCAAGAACCACGTCACGTACGTATTTTTTTGCATACTGATTTGGGTATTTTCTAACTTCTGACTACATTTTGAAGGAATGCGTACTGTCAATATCATATTGATCACCCGTTTCCGGCGAATCCCAAAGAGAAGCGAGCTTTGATGTCGCGGCTTGTGGCTGAAGCCTGGGACGCCATTCCTGCCAAGGTGATTGTCAATGGCTTCGTCAAGGCTGGGTTGATCCCTACTGGACCGGGCGACAGCAGCGGCTGCTTTCGGGTTCCTGACGTATCGGCAAGCGATGCGCCACTTGTATGTGATGAATAAAATCTGACTTCTTTTTCTGTCAAAGTCATACATAATCTGATACTAGGAGGGTTGTCACCCCTATTGAAATATCACCATCAGCCCTTTTTCTGACGTTTTTACGGGGATGTTGCACTCTAGCCGTGCGTTGCGGTGAACCCGTGGTTTACGGTACACACAACTATCCGTCACTTATTCTTTTGGACCCTTGGATGGTGGGTCACTCTCCAGTACAACTGGGTTCACCGCTTGAAGATACTGGTCAATCTACAAACGTCCCCTTTTCCTTCTGACTCACGTACCACCTCCGGTTGGAGGAAAATATACAGACCAATACACAGTCCTACCACACAGTAATCTATCAATAATTCCAGGGGCCGATCATTAACAAATCTCCCAGACTGCAGTTAATATGGAATGGAAAAACTCTTCTGCGAAAGAGTGTGCTTACCAACTAATATATGGAATAGTTCGGTTCACTCCCGGTGTACGAGCCCGAGTCCCCGCCTAACTGTGAACTTGACCTTTTTGTGGGGGTGAGAATCCACACACGCCCCCTTCGCACGGTCGGTGTGTCTGGATGTCGACTTTCGGACGGGTCGTTCCTCCGGCGGGTTGCTCCTCGTCCGGCAGGCTGCTTCAATCAGGTCTTCTGGTCCCAGGCGATATTCGCCTCGCTCCCGTGCACGGAATTACGCTACACTTGTGGGTCTTGAGGCAAAACAGATTCTGTATTAGGTTATCTTGATTTCTTTTATCTTGGCTAGAAGAGCTCTCTGCTGGAATCTCTTGCGTTCTTGGCGTCGATCTTCGACACACATTCTGGTTTTATCTTGATCTTTGTATGGTGCGGCGTCCCAGCTTCAACTTCGGGGCGCGCAATCATCTAATGGGTCGGGGCCGCATCTCCGCACGTGGTCTCGACTGACTGGGTAACCGTGGTACTTTTGTACCACTCTTCGCACTGGGCACATCTTGATATCTGACTTCACTTGGACTTTGTATGGGTGTTCCATCCGGGGTACCACCACTTCCCGACTTCACTCTGCGACTTCCTCCCCTGGGATGCTGCTTCACGACTTGGCTCTGGGACATAAGTCCTCTGTGATGTTGCTTCACGACTTGGCTGTGAGACATAAGCCGCGTCTTCATGCTTAGAATATTTCCGGGGCTCGTCTTTCCTGGCGTCTTGGTCTTGTTATCTTCTTCATGGGGTTTTCTTCATGCTAGCTCTGTGACTCCGATCACTTGGCGTTCGGGGCTCGTTCATCATCCTGGTATTTCTTCCTTGCGCGCGGACTCACAAATCCAAGTGCGTGGTGACTGGTGAATTTTCGTTCAGTCACATCGTGTCAGGCACATTCTCGGTGAACAACGAACTTTAGAGACATTTTCCTGAGCACCAAGGCGATGAGGCCCGTGCCTCTCAAGCTGAAGGAGGAGCGGTCACAAGGGGATCATATTCGTGATGGCCCGTACACGATGCATTTGAAACTGAGCAATGCGGCAGGCAGCTCGTGTAAACGAACACGAATTTCAAGGCCGGACCCACTAAACCCATTGAGCGCACTGGACCTCCTTATCATCGGGCGGCGACCTGGTCAGCAACAAGGCACATGGCACCGTATTGACAGGGCCAATGTCGGTAACCGCGTGAAGTTGAGTGCATACTTCGAGCACGTGGATGGGGTGCACTCCATTGAAGACATTCCACATAAGAGATCAAAGAAGAGTGTAGCGTAGTACCCATTATTTGGCATAGTAAATGGTCACACCTCGCTCACACAATTTATTTATTGTATTTTTCATGATACCTTTTTGTATCAACTTTAAAATTGATTTTATTAAACAATTGTGTGACTCTTTTAACCCCTTCGCGAGCCACTCGCCTAAACTATAATATACACATCTAAGTCATTAGTTTCAAAGGGAGAATTTTGCTTTCCTAAAGACCTATGATGGACATCCTTCAAATCTTTCATTTAAAATTTGTAGTTAATTTTATGGAAAACATGGCTCTCTACTTTGCTGTTACGATTCTAAAAAATAGCGTGGCTCTGTGTTTAAAGTCGCTTAAAGAGGACATTTTCTCCCTTTAACGTCGCTACACACGAGTACATTGTTGAAGAACGGTGAAATGAAGTAGGACTTCGTTGTGCGTGTGCGATTTTGTGTAGGGTTAGGTTAATTAGGGTGGCGGGAATCAGGCGCTTCTCTATATTGTAACTAAGGCGGGATTCAGATTTAGGGTAAGGGTAAACGCATATTTATGACCCACCGGCCTCGCTTTTGGATACATTTCGCACCAGCAGCATCCGCCGCCTGCGCGTCAACCAGAAACCAGCGTTTCATTATTGAATTCACTTCGAATTTCTCTGCTCTACTGTTGCGACAGCCTTGCAGCGCACGTGCGACAACGAAGGTTCAGTCCAGTGAAATATATTTTAGAGTATTTGATATTTTAATTGGAGTTATTTTAGTGTTGGGTACAGTATTAGAAACGCCATCGTATATCTGTGGGGCCTGCCTCTATGACTTTGGGCGCTCCGACCATCTCCGCTACCACCAGCGGAAGCCTTGTCGGGGAATACCGACAAAACCCTGTCAGTTTTGTGAGAACTGCTGGCAGTGGGTCAAAGGCAATCGTCACCACCTCGCTCGCCACCAGCGGACCTCTCGCTGCCGCACGCCTGCGGACCGTGACGCAGACCGAATCCGGGTGGCCGAAGCGAGAAGGGAGCGACGCAGCGTGGCATAGACAGAGGCGTCACCAACGCGCTCTGACCGGCTTTTCGACAGATGAGGCGCGTAATCATCCCGACTAGCCGCTTTCGGGCAGCGGTGGGGAAGGGGACACAACGCCTGTCGAACAGACGGAGACAGGCCGTATTCATTTGGAAGATCTGCTGATGAGCAGTGACGTCGAGGACAATGACGTCGACGTCGTGGCGTCTGACATCCAACTTGAGGATGATCAAGATTTGCTCGAATTTGCCGACTTCTAGTGGAACGAGATCGACTTGGACGTACCGGCTCGATTGGTCGACGAGGGCGAGGGCCAAGACAAGCAAGCGCGTGATGAAGGGGTTGATCAAGGTTCGCAAGCACGTGAAGGTGTCACAGACTGCAACATCTGCCTGTGCCCGTTGGATGGTGAACTGTGGGTGTGTAAGCGCAACAATTTTCGTCAGCCATACCACTGGGAATGCATAAAGAGGCTATTGCAATTGATCCAAGATGCAGCAACTGTCGCGCCCCCGTTCAACTTGAGGTTGAAGACGATGAGGTACTGGTTGTCAAGTCCGTGGCCGCACCTCCCAAGTGCATTATCTGGGACAGTGCAAACTCAGAGATTGTACTCGAAGGCCCTCAGAGCAGTCGTATCAACAAGGTTCTCCTCATGATGAAGTGTGACATTCAGCTAGGGCTTCAACGCAAGCCACGGAAGAACGGCTCCGAGATTCGGTTCGGCTGCTTCACCATCCGCGACCGCAAGACGGACCACGATCCACTCGCCACCCGGACTTACTCACTCCACCATCTGCCGAAAAAGGAGAGGGCTGCCGAGGCGTTAACGTACTTGGAGAGGTGGTTTGACTATGCGTGCATGCAACTGCACCACAGATGGTGCGATGACGACTACGCAATTCCATTGCTGACTAAAATCCCTCGTGGTTGCTCTAAACGACTGAAGCGCGCCGAGACTTCCACGCGTGACGAAGGTCCATTTCGCAACGTTGGGACTAAGTGGGGATTTCCTATATCCGACAGCAATTTCACGCAAGTGCTCAATATCGTTGCAGATGCTGCTGCTATCAGTAAGAACCTTCTGGGCTATGAGATCTGGTTCATGTCGCGCTGCTTTCGTCGAGGTGCTGCTCAATACCGCTTCATGTTCGCTCCTGAGAAGAGGCGGTGGTCCTTCAAGCTGGTTAAGTGGTGGGCAGGGTGGGCACCAAGCGAAAAAGCATAGACGGTGACGCAATATCTTATGGATGACGTGCTGGACCGGGAAGAGAACCAACTAGGAGACTTGCTGGCACCCGACGCAATATCGTGCGCTGCTGTATCGTTAATAGGGCTGCAGGACATTGACTACGGAGTCTCTCAAGCTGATGATGAAGTCAACGAACTACGTGATGGGGTAAACGGTGGGGGGACAGCCCTTCGGCTAATCTCTTCGCTGCCGTTGTCAGTGAGCTGAAGAATGCACTGCTTGATGGGCTACGTGATATGGTGAAGGACATCGGAAACAGTCAAGATTCGACCCAATACAGCGTGTGCGAGGAACCATCTAATCACGCCGTCGGAGACACGACAAATTTGGTATCGGAGCTATCTGAAGCCAAGTCGTGGCGAGACTACGTCAACCAGTACTGGAATGCTAACCCTGCGTGCCATCGGTTTCGTGCTGGTGTTGATATGCTTCCACATGAACGCAAGGTACACTGATCACGCCTCTCCCGGATGAAGATTATAGCGGAGTTCATTTGCGACGAGTACGACGACGACCAAGACTTGTTCGAGAGGAGCTTTGCTGGTTGCGTGCAGGGAGGGGGAGCTGACGGTGAACAGGATTCTTACTACTATTCGTTAGCGAAGACGAGCGTTACAAGCGCCGTCCTGAATTGTACTGTCGCCCTGAATTGTACTGTCGCCCTTAATTGTACTGTCGCCCTTAATTGTACTGTCGTCCTAAATTGTACTGTCGTCCTAAATTGTATCGTCGTCCGAATATGTACTGTCGTCCTTAATTGTACTGTCTTCCCGAACTGTACAGTCGTCCTTAATCGTACCATCGGTTCCGTACATTGGTCATTATCTACCATAGAACAACCGAATCTCGAATTTGTATATTTATGCACCCCGTTAACTCACGTTATCGCGTACATCTTCCTAATCATCGTTTGGGTCGTATACGTCGTCCAAGTCCGACGAGCTGATGAAGTCGCTCGCGTGGTACTCGTTTGCGCTGTCGTCATCGTTTATCACGTCACTCGTTGCACCGTCCGATAGCGCTTCCGGCTCTTGGTACTCGAATGCGTCGTCATCGTCGCTGTTCTCGGCTTCATCGTCACTAAGTAGGTACGGGGCGGGCATGGGGAATGGATGTCTACACTGAGGACACTGCAGATCCCTGTTTCTGGTGTTGGCCAGAAACTGGTCATTGTACGACAGGAGGCAATTGCAATGCACCGTATGACCTAATCCGGGACTGTGTGAAAGATTTGATGATGGTGTTTTGTTGAAAGACAGCCGACGATTCGGCGATTGTCTGTGACTGATAGGTTTGCATGGTCCCTGGTGGAGGCCGGATTCCATTGGCACCTGGCTAGACGCTGTGGGAAACAAAGCACCACGAGATCATCCGCTTCGACTACTTGAGAATGGTTGAAAGTGAGAGAGGGGTGAAATGTTTTTAAGTTCTGAAGGATAACATGAATTGATACGCGGAGCTGATCACGTGTCCGCATCTTACGGCAGACTATGTGTACACTGGATTGATGAGCTTGTTTGGAAGAATGACTCAGTGGGTTTCCGACCAAGGTGCTCATATCCGCAACCAAGCGGTTCAACGCCTGCAGCACATCCTAGGCACCCATCACCACTTAATCCCGGTGTACACCTCATGAGCTAACGGGGTTGCAAACATAGTATTATTGCGACGAATACTCAGCGGTACTGTAACGATTTTTGAACGCGATGCCAGCCAACGGATGGGCGACAAGTCACCACTCACGGCGTTCACTACGCTTCCCGGTGTCGTGCAACCACGGCATCCACCAGTCCACAGGCTGCAGATGTACCGGGGCTCGCGGACGGAAAGAAGCACTGCATGAATAAACAAGCTACGGTAAGGTCGGCCAAATAGTCAGCTATCCTAACCGCCTAGACTATACGGGAAGGCTGAACACTCACACCACCAACACGCACACAAACAGCCTATCACAAACACAAAACGCACGCCCTACGCACGCTACCGCGCGCACCACACAGCCGCTATCCGCACCACCACTCTCGCCCGCTCACATTCAACACGTTTTGTTTATCGAACGCAGGACCCAACACGCTAGCGACGCTTCGCTTGTCTTCCCTCGTCGCACCCCCGACTTGACGAGTTGTGGGTGTGATAGTTTGACGACAGTCAGCTGGAATGGGATCAACTCGACAGTTGGACACGACAGAGATGTACATGCACATTTTCCATGAACTTCGCGAAAGTCAGAAGGCGGGCTTGCTTGTTCCGGTGGTAGACCTTGTGAACAATGTAGATCCAACGTGCAGTACTACTTGAACCGTAGCGCGCTGTAGTGAGTACCGCTGCACTCGCAGCTAATTATTCACGTCCACACACCCATTGAAGGCATGATTGTATTTAAGACTCGGGGACACGGAGCCAGTGCAAACAACGTTTCAATATTGTATAAGCGGGCTCGAGCCCGGGAACGCTGGCGCAAGTAGACAGTTTCTTCTCCGTTCCACGTTAGTATATAGTTTTGGTTTACTATTTTCTGCGTTCATCCAGAGTGAGTTGGGCGGAGCTGAAAACGGTTATGTAAAGCACGCAAAGCAGTGCTTCTGCGGGTATTCAAGGTCCTAAGCCAGATGACCAGCACCTAAATCAAGTTTTAAGCCACAACTGGTAGTATGTTTTTGCTCTTACACTTAATTGGCTGAAATGTAGTGATCTAGCTGGAATATTATAAGTAAAACCTTATCTCAATCGGTGTTGATACTGAGCTTAATTCAACGTTTTAAGAGGCCCAAGACAGACATTGCGGAGATACAATAAAATTTATTTCAATGCAGGAGTTTGATCAATTATCGCTAAAATTTGACCGATTTACAAAATTCAACCTTCCCCCTCCCTAAGCAAATTGCACAAATGTACCCTCAAAGCGTGCTAAATGCGGTTAAAACTCGTCTACAACCTATACTTCGACCGGCAATGATATGTCGGTGCAATGCCGCCGCGGTTGAAATCATTCGAATGCGAGGAAGTCAGTAATCGTTACCACCACTGCATGACCTTTTGCGGTATCACGAACGACTTGTCAATAGCAAAAACTGGAATCATCCCAAACGCACCATATACCGCTGCAAAAAGTCTGTCCAGATCATGCGAATCGGTAAGTCTGCAGCGAAGAGAAAACTCCGAGATAAAGTACGTTCATATCGGGTGATCTAGGTGGCTGGCATACCATTTCGATACGCCAGCCGTCTATCTCACCCGCTTTGACGATGTCGGCGTTGTCCGGAGCCACATGAGGTCCCGCATTGTCCTTTTGGACCTGCAGTCTTGCGTCCTACAATATCGCATCAACGAAAATGTTAGTTTACATTGAGTAGCATCCACAAAACAGTATGTACGTACCAGGTCATTTGCTGCGAATAGTTTCCGTCTTCAACACCCGCGTGGACACCAATTTCGTCATGTTGACATTCTTAGTCACGATGGTGCCCGTCGGGCGATTACCCGAAGAGCCCAGCGTGAGAGTCCATTTGCCAATATGCCAATTCCCCATCTTCCCATCGAATTGTTGCTTGGTCCGATAGTTGTAGCGGGGGTGGGCTACGGCTGTGAGGAACCGATGCACCTCTTGTTAGGAGTGGAACAGTAGGAAAGAGGCTCGTTCGGAGAAAAATGAAATTCAGATGAAGCGTTGTAAAGGTTATACCACTTCTCGTCAATATGCACCATGTCGTACATATGATGCATCCGATATAACCTTCCACCTAGCCATGAAACAATCAAAGCACTCGTAGTTAGCTTACTAACAGTTATTTATGACGAGACAACATTAAATCTTACCTATGGGGCGCTGCACGTGGCTCAACGCAAAGTTGAGGCGGCGGGTATTGTGGTTCTCGTTCAAGGTCGATTTGACATGCTGCACTACACGCCGAAAGACTCCATCGCGAAGGTGGCACCACAGCGTCGTCTTGGAAGTCGCGGGTGCTCTCGCTAGCGACACCAACGTCTGTCGCTGGCACAGGGGCACTGCTGCAACGCACTCCGCGACCTCCTCCTGCGCCACGCGTCGTGGTCAAGGTGGCCGATTAGCCCTTGGGGGGGCTAACAAGGCCAGCACGTATGCTCGGTTCTAAATACAATAAGTACGGAATACCCTCAGGTGCACATGAAAGTGTGACATGTAGTCTGGATGGGTGTGCTCTCACGTAATTGCAGCACTTCACACCATGCACAAGTTGGATTTAGAACTCGCAGGAGCCATGATCCCAGCGACAAGAGCTCCTGGTCGACCACGTGCTTCAAAAGGGGCGTTTAGCCGAGAACCGGTCTCAGCAAGTTTCTGGGACCTCAACCGCCTGCAGCAATTAATCACAAGAGAGTCATATTCACCGCTCCAGTGGTCCTTCTTGAAAGAGTTCGGAGCAACAATAGATGGGCGAGCCATACCGATACCTGAAGAACGTATTGGCACTGTATGTGGCGTGCGCCTTTCCGAAGAAGATGGCGTATATGAGTGGAGTGTCGTGTATGTCCACGGTGACGTACAATACTACCAAGCAGACGAAATGGCAAACGAACGTCGTGTGAGACGACCGAATTGAGGCTTCATATCGTACTTCACGCAACGGATAATCATGGACCGGTAACAGGTTGACAGTAGATTTGCTCGCAACAGTCCACCAGTAGAAATACAACAGATAAAACCCTAATTTCCGCAATATGCAGGATCCGGCTAAGAGAGATACTGTCACGGACATGGGATTGTCCAAATTCGATCCGAAACAAGTACTTTTGCTCGTCGTGTACATACGCCAAATCGCACCGTAATCCATTCAATAAACTAACCGTTGAAAAGGCGAAATTCCCTTTTGCAGAAGGTTACACTGATATGACAGGACCCTACCTGTTACCAAACTGTCAGTGTCTATATTTTCTGACTTTCATCGACGACTACACGCGCTATATGTTTATGTACATCGTTAAAGAAAGCAACATACTTCTTTCAGCCGTGCGACCAAAATTTGATTGGATAAAAATATAACAAATATGTAGACATTTTGTGGTCCCGTCAAAACCCCAAAATCAAAAAACAATAGTAGCGTACAGCAATCCAAGAATATATTCACCAGAAAAGGACAATTAAGGACGACACCGTGAGCGCAGTTGAAGAAGATGCAAGAGTACAATTGGTAACGACAGGTTCTATCAAATGTCCGGTCGCCTCACGCTGCAATCTTCATTTCATCCTTTCCCCTCAGGCCTCAGCAGTGGAATAGGCGCTCATGGATCTCCCGGAAACCAGTCGCCTCTACAGTGCGGCCATTGCTGCTGCCAAGTACGCAGACCAAAGGCTAGAGAATCGGACGCAGGCGGACTACAAGGGCAGCCTTCGACGGTTTGCAGCATTTTGTCAAGACGAAGGCTATCCTGACCCTCTGAAGCAGCGCTTCCTTCAGCTACCGGGCGTTATCGCGGCGTATATCAACGAGCTTGCAACGACGAACACAAGCCAATGGCCGGCTAAGAAAGCCAGAGATGCTTACAGGGGGCCATCGCCACGATCGCTGGGTTGTCGACACTGTTGCGGTCGGAACCCTTGTGCCGGGGGGGAATCCGACCCGATCTGCCGCCGTCACACAGATCCTTGTCGGATTTAGCAAGGTCTAGAAGCGCGAACGGACTCCGAAGCATACCTCCCCGATGTCGTTGGTGATGCTGTCCAGAACCATCGCCATCCTGGAGTCCGACTCGATGTTCAACGACACAATGCGAGTGTGGTTTTCAGCGGTCTGCTCCCTAGCCTTCTACGGGATGCAAACAAAACAAAACGGTATGCAGCTCGTTGCTAAGGACCATCTATCGATTCTGAGCTTTTGTTGTGTCGTTTGTCTACGATATGAAAGTATCCATAGCTCGTTTCGTTCGAACAGTGGTGACCAGACGCGCATGGTCGAGTTTCCATAGATGTGGAGCTTAGCAATACCAATGCAGCTCTTCTAAAAGCCTCACAAACAGAAAATTGCTACAAACACATGAGACTCGCAATCATCAACTCGAATCGCCCTAAACTGCAAATACGGGAATAGGATCTCCGCACTTTGCGAAATAGGTCGCACTTTCGTACCGCTTAATCGGTACCAGATTGACGACTGCTAGTGAGGTAAATTGCCAGTCTGGCGACAGTTTGAGAGAGGTTGGGGTTGTTTGTTGTCGTCATTCACATTTTTCATCAGTTCATGCTCCCCGCCATGCCATGCCACCATGTGAGTGGTCGTGGAAAAAGCTTCACGTCGCCCCAAGTTGACCGTACGGTGGGGCAGATTATTGACATGATAGTTCAATGCCGATTCTTGCATTCGTGGTTCTTGTCAGCTTCTAGTTTGTCTTTTATCTTTGTTGCCTTTCCTGGAGCAATTTCTACCTCGTGGAGCTGCACAATGGGATAAAGTACCGAATTCTTATAACTGGATCCGGCCAACTGAGTGCCCTCAACGCGACACTGAATCTTTGCGCGACACGCTTGAGCACTCTGAGCACAAAGCCTATGCTGAGGCCGATGTTGACAGCAGCACTTTACAAGTGGCAGCTCCTACAATTGATAGGGTAGCTAGGCTTATGCAAAGATAACGTGAAACTTTTAGACGCAAATACCTATTGAAAACGATCTAGTTTAACTGATGCCTGTCCGGCGTACACGAACGTTGTAGAGCCTGTAGTGGTTATCTAGTCGAACGTGACGTTTTTCAGACTTCAACGGAAGTGGCAGTAATTGCCTACCCGGGCAGGTCGGGGGTGGCTCGAAGTTTGTTGGATTCTACTTCTTCAATAGAGGTCTTTAGTCTGGCCTGGCTGGCATCGCAAAACCATCCTGTGATTTTTATCCAATCATAAACAGATCAAACTGAGAACCCCATTTTTTGAGGCAGCAGCAACATAGCACCAGCCACCCTCCAGTCCGACTCGTCCAAAACCCAGCTCGCCGCGCAGCCGTGGAGGCCCCCAAGCACATCTCGTTGCTCGGCGTCGCGCAGCCTGTGGTAGTCCCCAAGCACATCTCGTCGATTGGCGTCGCGCAGCCCATGGTCCCATGGTCCGTGGTACCCCACGCCCAGCTCGTCGCGCAGCCCGTGCGTACTCCCGAGCCCATCTCGTCGCCCGGCGTCG
>JAHQIV010000735.1:0-15611 GCA_030463285.1 Phytophthora europaea
CAGGGCGCGGCTGCTTGCGGTGGACAGCGAGCGCCGCCACGGGGAGCAGCGAAGCGTCAAGAAACGCAGGCACAGCGACATGGCGGCGGCGGGCTGTGAAGGGGAGGGGGCACTTGCTTCCGATGGTGCAGATTGCGGAATGACGCGGATTGAGTTGAGATCGGCGGGGCGTGGGCTTCAAGTTGCAATTGACTTGAAGTTTGTATGTGGTAAATCAAGAGTGATGGTCATCGAGACCGTGGATTTGTTGCGAGGGACCTGGGCTTTACAAGCAGCGCGTCATTGATCAGCAAGGCGTTTATGGTTGAAGGTGCAGCTGGCAGCGCAGCCGTAACATATTCACTGCGTCTGCAGTCCTGAAGGCTGGCGTCGAGATGGCGTGAATGCTCACGGTTCGACCCTGTGAGGCGCACGACCAGGAGAACTTGCTGCGCTCAAACGAGGCTCAGCGCTTTGACAACACGCTGTCAGTGCGTATACGCACACGTGAAGTAGCTAATTCATTAAAAAAAAAAGGATCCCGGTGGTGGTGCTCAATGACCACGTTCATTCACCCTCGACGTTGATCCAGCTGTGCGCTTGGTAGTCTCCAGGAGCACGAATCTGCCGGATTGTCGAGCTCAGCGATTGCTGCTGGAGATATGTAGCACTACATTCCAGACGCGGAAGTCGTCGATTTACGAGTACAAAGATGCCTCCGCGCCAATTTGATGTTACCCGTAGGGAGCAAATTTCACACCACTGCTTCTTTCCATCGGCACACACTTCCTGGCCGGATGGAAGCAAGATCGTAGGTGAAAGCGATTGGTACCAACAGATCGGATTCAAGTCCTATTAAAATACATGTAGGCCATCCTTCTCCTTTGTTAGCATCCGGGATGGAGCATCACCATGGCAATCTGCGCTGGGCTGCGAGGCGACAGGGCGGAATTGTTGATCGGCAAGACCAGACGTGCACGCCAGTCATACGAGCGGGAGTGGTGAGAGCGAGGCCTTGCTGGAGATAGCCCCCGGTGGCGTTGAATTGACGAACTGCAGGGTCCACTCGTGCATGTATCGCTGCATCCAGGATAACAGGCGATTCTGCTTTCTGACATGGGCCTCCAAGCTGGCAGAGGTAGAATGTGTCGATAGACTGCACACCCCGTGACGAGCGTCCACCGTGTGTGTGGGTTTGGGTACATATGCCCATGTTAACTCTTTCTTGTCAAATGCGTACATGAACCGACGACAAGTTACCATTCTCTCTCTTGCAATGGCCATAACCATGCAATGCTGGCTTGAGGTGATCGAACATTGCTGTCGACAGCTGCAGACGCAGCACAACGCCGTCGTTCGTGCGCCCAACGCATGATGTGCGTTGTGTCGAATGAGTCAACGATGGGTCTGGGGACGGCTTGCGATGACTGCTACTGACGGGCCAGCTCCGCTGCTATTATAAGACTTACCACGTCTCGACTGAGCTCGAAGTTGATAGACCTCTTCGTAGCTACGCGCGTGTGTGAGTCATCGTTTGCAAACAAACAGCGCCGTTTGAGCTGCAACGCGTGACCTTCGTCTAGTCGAATCAGTTAACGTACATTATATTGTGGTTTTCAAGCTTTTTACCCTCCGATTTGACGCCTTATCTCGGAGTCCGTTTTATATAAAATGGATGGAGGGTAGGGCAAATGAGTCCGAGCTGGGTCATAATTAGGAGCGTAGGTCATATCGGACCGGCACTCCCGGAGGTGACCATGGCTCCGGCCAAGGAAGTATTCGGCTTCACAGCTATCGGAGGCTGTATACATACACAGTGTAGCTTCATCTCGAGTAATATCGCTTTTATAGGTAACAACAGCAGCTGGACTAATGCCATATCGGGCCACTAGGTGGTTTGGGCAGTGCTCCGGGATGTTTTCCCGGCGTCCACTTTTGCCGTTGAAAAGCGGCAATTGTGACACCGGCTTCAACTTGGAGCCCCTATCAGCAAAACGGGCCGGATATAGCTGGCTCACCACAACCCTACTAACTAAATCGGACCAGAGTTACAAATCGGGCTCGACATATCGGATCTCGGACCGTCCGTTTGAAGATGAAAACGACAATACATGGGATGACAGATCGTGGAGTGGTTATTGGCAAAGGTTTACATACATGACATACCGTTACTTGCATTTCCGGGTCAAATGGGCAGGATCGATACGGCAAGCGCAGATCTGATGGGGCCTTCAACAAGTTGCCTTTCACCGAAATGGAGTTTTGTCCAATGGCTTTCCGCCAATCATTTTAGCCAATCATGAACCACTACTGCACAATCGAACGACATCTTCGCAATCGAACGCTCCGCCCACTCACAAACTCTACTCCATACATTGTTTCATACAAGAGAAAGTTTGCGCGCGGAACTGTACCAGCGGTGCGTGCAATGCTTGCAAACTTTGCATGGAGCGTAGTGCTGGACCCTGGAAGCACGAACGCAAGTGACAAACACAAGACAAAGAGAGCCTCGGAGGAGCCTTGGAGAGCAGTCGTGCAGGCTTATCAGTGTTCGTCCGCCCACAAAGCGGCGCTTCCTTTTTCGAAACGGATTTCGGCGACGATTATTTCATCACACTTGCTTGAGCCGATACCGCCAGCTGCACGCCACGGTGCCATTTGGCTGGGTATCACACCGAAGCCTGCTGGTGTTGAGGCAACCAGGTTGTCACCGGCTGCCTGCTGGCGTCGCCACCGCGGAGACTCTCGGTGATCCCAGCAGGGAACCGTCAAGTTTCGGGACGCTCGTCGCGGCTCTCACTTGTTTCTGCCCGGGCCGCGAGGAGATACGGACGGCGATACTTGTACAGACTGAACTACAGTACAGTAGCGAAAGCTGCTGGCTCGTTCAATCGACTGCCAGAACTGCCTCAGCGCCATCGTTGATTGGCCGAAATCGCGCCTCGCGCGAGCCACAATTTTCCCCATTCGCGTGCCCTTTTGCATGGCGCAGAGAGCGGGCGGAGGAGATGCAGGGGGGAAGGTCGCACCAAGCAACTGGCGCCGACGACCGACGAGCGAGCACTGGCACTCCTGCGCTGCAAGGGCGGAAGGCACAACAAGCAGCTCCGTGTTGCCGCCGCCACACCACCTCCCTCCCCAGCGAGAGAGAGAGATAGAGAGTTATCTTCGTCCGGCAGTTGAGTTTAGGTGCGTCTCCTCACGTGCGATCCATCGCATCCACAACGACACACACGTCTAACTGACCGACCTCGTTGTGCAGATGAGCGGCGACATCCCGGGCTCCCCCGAGTACCCGCGCGCGCCCACCGTGGCCTCCCAATGGCCAGCCGACGTCGACTTGGACGCGCTGTACCTGTCGGAGCGCGCCGAGGTGGATGAGCTCGTGCGCAGCGCGTCCGACATGAGCGTCTGGGCCGTGGAGAACCGCAAGGACAACGCCATGGTCTACCTGCACGCCAAGAACAGCGAGCGCCTCTCGTACTCGGTGCGCGCCGTGACCAAGATCACGGGCTCTGTGGCCGACGTGCTCGAGTGCCTCCGCTCCGTGGACAACGCGAGCCTCAAGGGCTTCCAGAAGCTGCTGCACTCGCGCAACTTCCTGGACGGAGAGGTGCTGCACGCGCACCACACGGACCCCGCCAGTGCGCACGACGGTGCGTCGGTCGAGTCCATGACGCTCAAGTGGCTCGTGTACTCGTCGCCCAAGACCTTGGGCCGCTCCAAGGAGTTTTGCATTCGAGAGTATTGCGTGCTTCTTCCTAACCACCCGGTGCACGGCAACGTCGGCGTGTTGAAGTTCGAGTCGTACGACGGCGCAGCTGCGCAGTACGGCATTCGTGGCAAGCCGGACGCCTACAGCCTGACGGTGTTCGAGCCCAGCTCTTTCGTGGTGCAGCAGACCCCTGAAGACCCCAACATGGTCAACGTTACATGGACGTTTGCAATGCGGAAAGCGCGAGGAGGGGAAAGCGTCTCGGCTGGCGTTCGCCTGACTTCGCTTCGCCTGGCTGGTGACCTATCCGGGATGCAAAAGGCGGTGCAGCAAGCGCTTTTTGCACCGGCGGCGTTAGCGCAACGCCAGGAGTGGGTGAACGACGCGCAGCGAACTAATTGCTCACTATGTGTGCAATCTTTCAGCATGTTGAAGCGACGTCACCACTGCCGCGTGTGCGGCGAAGTCGTCTGCTCTGCGTGTACCGTGTTTAAAATGGTCAAGGGCGATCAGGAAGTGGCGGCGAAAGTGCGAGTGTGCAAGGCCTGTTTGGCGAAGAGCACCAGCTCCAACGGCATTAGCACGAACGCGTTTGCTAACCAGAACTTTGGCAATACCATGGTCGCAGGATACGGCAATCCACCTGCGCGGATGCTTAGTAGCAATGGCACTGAGTTAGAAGTGAATGGCGGAGCAGGAAATATCCCACCTCCTAATGGCGTGGGCATTGGCACGAGCATCGGCAGTACCAGTTCGCTGACCTCGGATGAATCTCACAGTCCGCCCAACGACAACCCAGCATCGGCGTCTCCCCCAACGATGATGAACAATAACAAGGGATTGTCTTTGAACGATTTTGACGCGACGTCACAAATGAGTGATGATGGAAGTAGCAGCCCCACGCGCTACCACAAGCATTCCTCCTCTGTGTCAAGTCAAGGGAGAGGAACGGGCTACGAAGGTAGGCCGATTGGTTCCATGGGTAGAACCGCGTCCAATGCTAGCATTGCAACTAGCAGGAAAAAGAGCTCCGACCGTCGTATTCACTATTTCAACGAGGACATGGAGGAGATCTGCATGCTGGCAATGGAGACGTTGACATGCCCCATGGCAGGTATTCGCACTGAAGATTTTGAGCTCGTGAGGTACTATGACGGCAAGCCGGGGCCGGGCCTACCTCGAAGTCTGCCGACCTTCCGAAGACTGGCAACTCGCGGCAAGCCGTGCATCGTGCTCGATGTGAGCTCAGACAAGCGAATTTCAGGCGAAAAGCGTTTCACGGCGAAGCTGCAGTTCTTCGTGGGTATCCCGTTGCTCGTAAACGGTGAAGTGGTTGGCGATTTGTGCGTTGCGGACCGCTACGCCCGTGACAACATCGACCACAAGCAGGTTGAGGTGCTCAACGTGTTAGGCGAGACAGTGACTCAGTATATGCAATCGGAGGAGTATCGGGAGGACCTTATGGAGTTCAAGGCCGCAAATTTGGCTCGCAGGCCCCCTACGAGCCCATCCCAGCCAGCAGATGATGAATCCCCGGCAGCAGGCACCAAGGAAGTTGCGTTTTAAAGTATAACGGCATCGGTGGAGCTGGGAAACGTGGACGCATTGGTCGGTGGTCGGCGGGTGCGACGGTGGTGCGCTCTGCCACTCGCAGTGTATATGTGAGCCTGTCTGGCAGGAAGTAGGATGTGAGTGTAAACGCGTCTACCCGGGCTCTCTCCTGTCACTTTTTCTACCTATAAGCGGGGTACGTGAAAATTGTTGAGGGGAGCATTATAGATACCATGGTAGCTGGCTTTGTGAATTCATTGCTGCCCCAAAGTGATTAAATATTTCCCGGTTTTGCCCAGTAGTCTACTTTCTGCTCCAGTGTGTTGCTGTTGAGATGTTCCGAGTTCCATACAAGCTATGTGCGGGCTGACAAGCTGCCGCCGTCATGCCGTCCAGGCCGAGGCCTTCGTCCATTAAGTGGTGGTGAAGGGGATCGTGATCGAGACCGCAGTCGTGCCAACATTCCCGTCGTTGCGTCTTGCTGCCCCCCGTCATCGTCATTATTCCAGCAGTACGGCCACGTATCTCGAATATGCTGGAGCTCTTCCTGGATAGGGCGAGTTGTGCGCTGGGTTAGCTGGCGACGTTGATGCTCCGCCTCTTCTTGACGCCGTGAAACATGGGACGAACGTGTAATAGACGTCACTCCCAGAGGCACCGCTCGCTTTCCCGACGGAGTCGTCTGCAGCGACACAGACAAAAGGTTAGTCGTGGATTTGACGAATTGATGCCAGGGTTCCTACTATTGGACGTTGGGGCAGTCGCAAAGCTCGACTTTTTTCCGCTTCCTGCCACTGCTTCGTTACCAGCTGCATACCAAGACGAACAGGACTCGGGGGCTCGCTGACACCGTCGCGGTCGTGTTCACGCAGTGATGGAAGATCTGTTCGACTGGACATTGCCGACATTGTTGGTTTCCTGGATAATTTTCTGGAGGCGTCAGACGCCGAGCCATTCGTAGGAGATTGTGGCGCAACACTGATGCGATGGTTACTTGTGGTGCGACCTCGTTCCTTCTGCTCACGCTTCTTCTGCTTCTCGTCAAGCATGTAGTACAATGGGAGCTCCATGCAAAGTTGATCCCCTGCAACATGTGTACGTCTTCCACAGATCAAACAACAGTTCCCGCTGAGTCGCATGAGTTTGCGCGTAATGGGGACTCTCAGGTTCGGATACTGCAGTGCTTGTAAAATTCGCGTTTCTCGCCAAGCTTCACGTGCTTCAGCGATAGAGCGTAGTCGTCTTCGAGTTGGAACTACGTGGGGCTTTAGCTCTTTACCACCAAAATGCAACATGAACAATTTCCTCTGGAAAACAATAAAAAATGTGAGTAAAAGCCTATGGTTAACGGCAAGATAATGAGTTGCTACCGTGAGCATGAGGCAGTCTACGTCCGTTGTTGCGCGAATGTCCACAGGACACAATGATACCTTCTTTTCCGACGCAAGATATTCACCAGCAACGTCGAATTTACCCAAAAATGTCAACTCGACGGTGATACTGCGTTGTACACCGCGGGCTTCACCCATACTGCATCCAATTCGCGGTGAGGCTCGGCAAAATAAAGGTCTACACAAAAGAATGAAGCAGACTTACCTCATCTCCGAGCTCTCATTGACTGTAAGATTAACGCTTTCCACAGCCTCGCCTCGCAAGAAAACGAAAAAGGAGTCTGCTTCAGAGCCTTTGCGCGTCAAATATTGCTGCAACACTGAAAATTAGTTCGATTCTTGCACGAAGTCAATTACGGGGCATGACGTACTCCAGCGGAGACATTAACCAGCTTCATTGAGTTTACGATGTGCATGAGCTCTGAGGGCAAAACAACGAGCGTGAGACGAAGAAACAAAAAGATCGTAAGAGCGCCAACCACGACATACGCATTTTCGTCCAGTTTTTAAAGATAAGTAAATGCTGCAAGAAAGCGATGTTGTCGGTAATAGTTCCCTAGATGAGAAAAGAGACAACGTCAATTTCGAGGTAAGCCGAGTTGAACGAAGACATGTTGCTACTAACCTCAATGGTTTGGCTCCGAGTCATTCGCAGATATGATGCAGCTGTGAGTACAATAAAATTGGCCATTTGAGCCTGCGGATCGACGATCACAGTCGCGCTACGCTTGGAATCAGGCTCAATAAGGCAGAGCTCCCCGAAAGTTGCGCCCGGCGTGAGTGTTACCACTTTGTTGCCATAGTTTATGCTTGTCGTTCCTGACTTCAATATCGTGAGCGAACACTGTTGTTAGAAATTAATCGCAAAAAGTGCTGGGAACTGAGAACTTACGAGGCGGCGCATACTGGAAGAGATAGAGCTCGAGCGGATGATCCGCTGGTACCTGATCTGCTCTTCTGGACTGCGGACGTACACCGAGACGACCCCGCTCATAACGATCTACAACAAAATGCGAGCGATCAGCAAAACGTTAAAAAAAAGCAAGTGTCATTACTGCTTGAGATGCAACGTACAAAGCATGTGCTGCCCTTTTCGCCCTGGTTGACGACCACTTCACCACTGTTGAGATGGAGGAATTCCATCTCCTTGCACAGCTTCTTCGCAGATACCTCTGACATGGTTGTAAACAGCGAACTTAGCTTTTCTTGGTTCATGAGCCACTGATACAGCATCTTCACGTGTACAAGAGATCAATGCAATCTTGGTCAAGGAAAATAAATGAAATACCCTCGAGCAAGCACTAGTACAAGTACATCGACATCAAAATGATGTGGAAAGGATATCACTCTCTGAGCGGTCTTCAGGTTGCTTCTTTAGCATTCTACAGATCGACAAGTGTCACGTTAATACTCACATAACATAGCACGAAACTCTACTGTTGCTGCAACTTACTCGATTATGCGCTGGACCTTCTCACTTACGGTCATGAGCGCCGGACTAGGTAGGATCTCTCGACGCAGTGCACTCCACTTGTTCGATCTTGTTGCTGCAGGGACCTTCGGCACTGCTTGCTGTTCCTCGCTGCTCTCACTCTCATGTTCAGGGGATGGCGTAGTTTTCTCATTGTTGGAACTCCATGCAGCGGAAGTGCTGGATGCTGGGCTTCCTGCTGCCGCCCCTCCACGCCGATAAACCCGAGTCAGTCTGGACGCTTTCCCCTCCAATGCACTTGCTGCTGCAGTGGCATTGGAAGATCTCGGCGAATTCGACGAGGCTGAGGTTACTGACGGCAGTGCAGCCATTTGAGATGCGGAGGGACAGACGCTAGCAGAGTGGACAGAGGCTATCTGCGCAGTTGTACAATGCTACAGTACTCTATTTTTGGAAGTGAACGTTGAAGTTTTCTGATATCTGTAGACGAAAAGCGTAGCCATTTGGAGGTGTTGGTTCCGTTTATTGCATAAAGCATGTGGCTACTGTGAGCTCCAAACTTTCTCTACTTTTTACTAGCCTTGACCAGTTTGTACGACTCGAGCCGGGAAGTCGGCAGACCGGTGGATGCGTAGGCATTCTTTTCGGCTCCGCTCTTCTTCTTCTTACTACGACGCTTCTTCTTCTTCTCGGGTTCGTCTGAGTCCTTCACCGGAGCCGACTCAGCGCTTTCTTTCTTTGCCTTCTTGCTCTTGGGCTCGGAGTCTTGCTCCTCCTCCTTCGTCTCAGGCATCGTCTCGTCCTCCTCTGGCTTCGCTTCCTCCTCAACTCCCTTCTTCTTTTTGTTGCGTTTCCGCTTCTTCTTGGGCTGCTCGGCCTCACCGTTCTGTGCCTCATCAGTCTCTGCGGTCTCCTGCTTGTTCTTACGTCTACGGTTCTCCTCCTGGGCTTCGCGCACGCTCTTCTTGAAGTTCTTAAGCCGCTTGCGGTCCACAGCGAACTCCGTGTCAGCATACGGCGCCATACGCTTGAGAGACACAAGCTGCTTGAGCTCGTTGTCGTTGGCAGCCATAATCTCGTCTACCGTCAGACCGAAATCGTTGTTCTGCACCTGGCGGTATTTGAAGCGGCACTTGATATCGCCGATCAGATCTTCGTAGTCAAGGCTGTACAGCTCGTCCAAGTATTTCTGCTTTTCACGCTGCATTTTCTCCATCGTCATCTTCTTGGGTGGTTCCTCTTTCTCTCCCTCCTGTTCCTCTTCTTCATCGCCTTCCTCTTGCTCCTCTTGTTCCTCTTCCTCCTCGTGCGCTTCTTCCTCCATCTTATCGCTAGTCTTTGCGGTAGGCTCTGCCACCTCTTCTGCCCCCTCGTTCTCCTCATCTTCAGGATCAACAGGCAAACCAGCGAATAGCTCCTTGTCTTCCTCTTCGTCCCACGTAGGCTTCTCCATATCGTCGTCATCCTCGTCGTAGTACTGCTCATCGAAGACAGCCTGCATACGCTTATCGTACTCTTCGGGGTCAAAGTCGCCCTCCAAGTCCTCCGGCTTCAGACCGGCCGTGCCCTCAGCTTCACCCATGAGCCGCGCCACCTTCTTGAGCTTCTGCTCGATTTCGGCCTGCTTGAGGTTCTTCAGACGACGCAGTTCCTCCTCCTTCTTCTGACGCTCGAGGGCCTTGCGCTCCTTGCGCTCGGCACGTTTGCGCTTGCGGGAGTCGTCCTCGCGACGCATCGTGTCCTCAATACGACGCGAGTGCGTCTGGATAATACTGCTTCCCTGCTCCTCATAGCGGAAGTTGTACGTGTGTTCAAAGTCCTCGGCCTTCTCGAGCTCCTCAGCGTCCTCTTCATCCTCCTTCACAATATCCTCGTAGTGAGGGACAACCGCCGTCTTGTCCTTCCAGCCTTCGCTGCTCAGATAGTGCTCCAGGAACTTCTCAGGGTCCATCTCGTCCTTCTTCATCTTGGAGCCGTACTTGGTGGTGAACTCCTCGAACTCGTCTTCCTCCTGCTTCTGCTCTCCTTCCGTCTTCTTCCTAACCGAGAACAATCCTCCATCCAAGTCGTCTCCCTCTTCCTCCTCCTCGTCACCACTTCCCTCCTTCTCCTTCAGTGACTTGAGGAAGTCCTTCTTAATCTGCGCCTGCTCCTGTGCGTACGTCTGCACGGGCTTGCGCTCCTCCTCCTCCTCGTCCTCGCTGCCGCTGACGTCGCCCGCGATCACCTGCTGACGCACCAGATCCTTGTAGTACAGCGGCGCCGAGTCGTTCTTCTTCTTCTTGCTCTTCTTGGCGCCAGCCTCCTCCTCGTCGTCATCGCTGTCGCTGTCGCTCTCCGGTTTGAAGAAGGCGATGGACGGGTCGTAGATCGCCGGGTCTTTCTTGCGGATGAGCCGCAGCGTCTTGGAGATGTCGGCGTCCAGGTCCTTCGTGAGCTCCTCGCCGTCCTCGTCCTCCGTATCCGAGTCCGAATCGTCGTCGTCATCAGCGTTGAGCCCGCGCTTCTCCAGCGCCGAGAGCTCCTCCTTGCGCTTGCGCTCCTCAAAGGCCGCGGCGAACTTCTGGTTCACCTTCAGTTGGATCTGTGGGCTGCTGGGCGGCGTGGAGCGCGCGCGCTTTGACGAGTCCTTGGCCACTAGCAGATCGTCGTCCTCGTGCTGCCGTACGGCGGTGGATGGCGCGGCGTTGGAGCCCTTGCGCGACCGACTGGAGCCCATGTTGCGCGACGATTGACAGTGAAGTGAAGCAAAGTGATGGATGGCCGCGGCTGGAAGGGAGGGCACTGTAGTGATGCGAGTAAGTACGATACGGACGAGATAACTTTACCGCGACGTTTCGGTGATTTCGTTTAAGTACGAGTCCGGCGTGGTGGACTTTTCGGTGGAGCAGATGGACAGTTTGATCATGGGTTTGCTGTCCTCTCCGAGAGCTCCAAGGAATTCTGGAACTCTGGACGTAGGTTGCTCGATGCTTTTGTGGGGTGTGAAAGTTCTAGGTCGATGGCCAATCGCACCCTTGAAAGATACGTTTTGAGACGGCAGTTGAGGGGAGGATGGGGCCGAGACGGATTGTCGATCCCTCTGTGAAAGTGGTGGCAAAAAGTAGTCGTTGCACGTTGTTTCGCTAGAGTTAAAGCTAGAGTTTAGCTGCACCAAGCAGGCCTTGGGCACTGCAGAAATCAATGTCATTATACTGTGTATGGTTCGATTCGCGCATCGTTCAAACAGACCGATTCATATTTAGAGGCAATTGATTGCGAGCGGTAGTGGCTTGGCTTGATAGATGGAACACGGGCTAGGGACAGAACTGCGAAATTGTTCTCGATTTTGCATACTGAAAGCGAGTCATTTCGGCTGGCGGTCGAAACTGGTGGTGGAGGACGCTCGCCACGCATAACAGCATGCTGTCTCGCCGCATGTACCGGTATCCATGCAATCGGAAGCGACATGCCATCGAGTAGCCGCGAATTCTAGAAAAACGGTGGCAATGAACACACAAAGGCCTCTAGGTACCAGGAAGTACGAGGCAAAGTATGCGCTGCCTATAACTTGTTCGAGGCGGCTTGCGCTGGATCATAAAGGGGCGCTGTTCGGGAGCTCCACTTCGCGCCAGCAGCACTTTCAGGCGTGGTGTCCCATGTTCTTCGTGCCGGATTTGCCGCAAAGAAGCAGCAGGGCTGTGGGTCCTGCGAGAAATACAGTATTGTTCCCTAGCACGAAAAGCCTAATTTGTACACTACAAATTCCAAGGTATATAAAGTATTAAAACATATAAGGTACTTAAATACAAAAAGTACTACAAACGAATACAATATACTTTAGAAGGTTATAATTCTTGTCATGTTCCTATTAAGCCACTTTCACTGTACCTTACCTGACCTTGAGCTCGCTGCCAACCAACTCGCGGCGGCATATCGCTTGCCCCCTCTCTGTCTACGGGGGCTTTGCATAAGCCAAAAAAGGCCTCGAGCAGGAGGAACGAACACCTTCTTCTGCCAGACTCGCCCGCCCTCGCCGCCCGGCTTCGCATAGAGAAGAAGGAACAAAAGCGCGTCCAGTCACTCGAGGGACCGGTAATACCACCCCACACCTCGGATACCGCCCCGTTGAGGAGCAGCAGCCAGCCATCCCAGTCACAGTCCAACCGGCAGCAGGACGGCCGGACCAGGAAAGAAGCAGAGCAACAGTGTGAAGCAATTCGCAGCAACCCCCCGACTCAGCGACCCCGCAGGGCTCCGATGGCCATGATGCTGGACGACACGGCCGACTCGAACGACGAGCGCGGCCGCGCCATCGTGCAGACGCTGGCGGTCGTCGTCGAGTCCATGGTGCACGCCAGCGACCGCATGCCGCTGGGCTACTACCACAAGACCAAGTTCGAGGCCTTCCGCGCGCCGGGCATCTCGGTGCGCGACTACCTCGTGCGCATCCACAAGTACGCGAGCTGCAGCCCCGAGTGCTTCGTGCTCGCGCTCGTGTACATGGACCGCCTGCACCAGATGCAGGGCTTCGTGCTCACGGAGCTCAACGTGCACCGCGTGGTCATCACGAGCGTCGTGCTGGCCGCCAAGTTCTTCGACGACCACTACTTCAACAACGCCTACTACGCCAAGGTGGGCGGCGTGCCCTGCCCCGAGATGAACGAGCTCGAGGTCGAGTACCTGCTGCTCATCAACTTCAGCCTCCACGTGAGCAGCGAGACGTACGCGCGCTACTACAACGAGCTGGCCAACCACTACATGTACACGCGTGTGCGCAGCTCATCCCTGCCGCAATCGCCCTACTATCAGCTACGCCACTTCGTTGCGCCCGACCCGCAGCACGAGGGGCAGCTCGTGTACGTGACCGAGAGCTACCCGAAGGTGCCGCCGCCGCAGGAGCATCGGCGCAGCCACCCGCTGCCGCTGCATCATCATCATCAGTCTCAGCCAATGCTGGCCCCTATGCACCACCACCGTCGGCCAGTAGAAGACGGCGAGAACGGAGCGGTGCCGTCTGCAACAGGCTCCGCAACAGGCAACAACGGCAACGGCATCGTCTGCACAAAGTCAAGTCGGGCTTCCGGGCAGAAGAGGAGGAGCGCCGTCGCGCTCGGGGTGAACGCGTAACATACAGGTACTTGGCCAAGCGGCTGCTTGGTTGCAAGAGAGGCGGAGGCACCCCTGGAGCGACACCAACACACAGAAAAACCATAATTTTGACGGCGCGCGGGCAGGAGGAAGAGCGAGACAGCCGATGAGGCTTGGGAGAAGGAACACCAAGCCTCCAGCACCAAGTGTACGACCGATCGTTGCAGCGATCTCTAGGCGCGCTGAGATGCGGTACCCCCAGTCCAAAGGTAGCAGGTGTGCCGCGCGAACTCGCGCTCCTCTGCGCGGATTGGTCGTACAGCTCCCGTGTGCGCTATCCTGCTCTTCCCGCTCGCCCCGTCCCCCCATTCGCCTCTCCTTTAATATAGCCACCTGGCTGTGGGTCAGTCAGTCAATAGTCTTCCGATAGTATTAGCTACTAGCCAAAGTCACCCAGGTTGCTTCCGCTTGCACGCTCTTCTGCTTCCTTCGCGGATGCGTTGCGAGTGCCTTTGTAATCTATACAAGTAGAAGACTCGGGTTCTTTGAAATAACACTGTTTAAAATGTGATGGCAATGCCCACGCTCGCAGTTTGTACCGGGAACTATGGCGACAAAACTCTGAGCTGTTGACCTACTTGCGCTGCCAGAAGGTGCCGTCAGATACACCCCACTGAAACTTGCGTTCGTGCTCTCGGATCATGAACGGGTAGTCCTGGCGCTCGACAAGCTCGAAGTCCACCGACAGCAACTTTTCAATCACGCTGAAGCTGTCCACAGGCTTTCCCTCACCGTCGCGCAAGCCGCCAATCCAATTGTCCTTGGCCGTGTACTCCTCCAGCCAGGAGTACGGGCTCACGAGAGCAAGGATGCCTCCAGAGTTGATAAATCCGCCGATCTCCGTCAAGAATTTCTGCGGCTCCGGCAGGCGGCACAGCAAGTTGGAGGCGAACACCGCGTCGAATTTACCTGCAGTTCAAGCTTCATGAACAACGCGCTAACCTCTTCAAGGCTTTTGTTATCACGTACCTAGCGATGGCGACAGGTTGCAGGCATCTCCCTGCTGGAAGACAACATCGGCAGGCTTCGATCCCTCGGGGAGCTTCGCGTGGCGCACTTCGTGGATGTCTCCCTGGATGTGCGCCTCGTACTGCATCTCGCCGCGCTGCTTCATCTGCTTCGCCGCGTCCACAAAGTGCTGCGAGAAATCAATGCCCACGGTCTGAATAGCCAGCAAGGGGGACAATAGAATGAGTCAGTGCTCAAAGCACAAGAAGCAGCGTCTCGCTCTGTGCGCACCTCGTCGTAGAACTTGCTGAGCTCGAAGGAGGCGCGACCCACAGCGCAGCCGATGTCAAGCGCGCGTCCGTGCTGTTCATCCGGCGTCAGCTTGGCGCAGCGCTCCACCGTGCGTGACAGAAACTGCAGCGCGTCCTGCGGCGCGAAGCTGTAAGGAACAACAGCGGAGGGTTCGCCTGGCACAAGGAACAGTCAGGACGACAACGACGCAACGACAATAACGTCGCCGCCTACCGTAGTGGAACTGCAGGTACTCGTGCACGGCGCGCTCGGACTCGTAGACGGCTGAGCCGCTGGCTGTCGTGCTGCGGACTGCGGGGGCCATGCTGGTCATGTGTGGAAGTGTCCGGATCTGAGAGGACCAATCTTGCACTGAATACGGGACGTCCCGTATTCTATTCAATATCGTAATCAGGACAATCGGAGCTAGACGGAGTGCTGCGGTAAGCACCCCTGTGCTGAACCCACTCGGCTAAGTGCGATAGGGATGGAGAGACACGCAGCGCTGGGAGTAATGCGTGCCGTGCCGCTGGCGAGGCCTCGAGTTGAACCTGCTTGCAATGGAGCGCCGGCATGGTAATCCATCAGCGTAACGACCGGTTGCTCGACTCCCATGCGGGGGAGGCGACCATAGCGACGTAGCGACGCCAAGTGGCCACTGCGAATTAGGCACGTCGATACGCGGAAATACGGGGGCTGCGCGAACAGGGCTGGTATCAACTGTCGCACGCCTTTATCGTTCGATCGACGAAATAGCGACTGCTCGATGCGTTTTGCGCGCGCGTTCGATTGTCGTATGTGCCTTCCGTTTGAGTGAAGGTGACTTGGATTCAGTAGGCTTTCTCGCTGGTTATTTTTACGCATCGTCGCCTCGCGTAATTACGAGTCGGCAACCCGCCGACTGCGCAATCCAGGTCCACTGCAACCCTGTCTATAGCAATATTCAGTCCCACGTCACTATCTAACGTTCGGATCTGTTCTTCACTTCATACTCCTCTTTATCTCGATAATGACTCTATGCTCACCTCACGCATACTATCGACAATCGCGGGTTAGTCCCACTGGAAATTAGCTATTTCCGACCTAAATCGGCGCGTTTTGCGCTGTCTCTCCTCCACTGCGAGCCGGCGCCCCCCTGTTTCTTTCTTCCCAGCCAGCATAAGCCAGTCCGCGC
>JAHQIV010000736.1:0-16908 GCA_030463285.1 Phytophthora europaea
TGTGAGCATCAAAAAATGTTCCAAATTGCTTACCTTGTGACCATTATACACGTAATTCTGGTTCTTCTTTGGACGGCACATTCCACGTACCGTACCATCAATAAAGCCAACACAAGTTCTTAGCGGAGCTCCCTTATCGTGGATAGCACTAGCATAGGCCGATAACGTAGCGTTCGTGAGGCGATGAGTGTCGAACAGCAGGAGATGCGAGAACGAGTTGTAGAGAAAGTCGAGCACGGCGTTGGAAATTGAGGAGATAGCGGTAGGAGCACGGCCAAATAGATCTTCGAGGTCGTCGAGACGGGCTGGATAAGCCATCCTACGCAGGAAAATGCACAATGCTTCCAGAGCGGAGACTCGATAGCGTTGCGGCGTAGGAAAGGGGTCTGGTAGCTGAAAATGCATGACCAGAGCAACAATGTCGTCCTTCGCGAAGCGAAACTTGGACTTCCAGACGGCGACAGAGGCTGGCTGCTCGAAATTGAACCGGTCAGATCGGCATTGGCTGCCACCGCGACTAAGAAGGACGAGAAGCGCAAGCTCTTCGTCGTCTGAGCTACTGCTGTCGCTATCACTGCTGTCCATTGAATAAGTCAAAGATGAAAAATGACAGCCGCACATCGCTACGGTAACAAATCTACCTGTCGAATCCGATTGTTTTCACTGCTTCTTTTCACAGTCCTTGGAACTGTAGCACAACGTCTCTAATATTTACTTAAGTACTCAGTATCTCCAATTTATCTAATACTTAGTGTAATCTAACCTTGCCGAATGTGCTCGAGAAAACTGTTCAGGACAATGTTGTAGGCTTTAAATTCCCATGCAATGCGCTTGATGCGGCACGTAACCTGGACTTACAAAAAGGTTTGGGAGACAAACGGAAACTTTAAGGTGTAGATCAGAGCTCGAAAGAAAAAAAACTATTATACTGAACCTTGCCAGTGGAAAAGCGTAGTGACTCAATGACGCCACGCAGCGAAAATCTAGTAATGCCCGAGTTTTTCTAATCATTTTCCGTCGACATTAAAGAAAATCTTATGCGTGTTGCTCCAGTAGCATAAATACATACTTCAAAGTACATGTAAGAAATTCTTACGCATGTTGCACCAGCGCTATAAACACATCACAATCTGTCGCAGGTATTATAACCAAATGCAAGTTACAAAATGCCACAGGTATTTTATCTTGATCTCAACTGGATGGGTGAACATACCAGCATAATTTGAATATCAAACCGGCTATAAAAAGCTACAGGTATTTCGCGCCATTGACAAACATGATTGATGTATCGTGATCGACAGGTCGATCCCGCCTTGGACTCTGGATAAAATCCAGAGAACTTTCGTGGATTTCGAGAAAGCATGCAATTTTTAAGATTATTAAACGATTTTACTTGAAGTTTGTATGCTATTGATTCGTGTGGGTCACATATGGCGCTGCTTGGACTGTACGTACACTAGTATACCAGTATAATGCAGCTTTGACACAGAAGCCGAACGAAATTTCATTTACTTAGCTGCGAAGGTTTTTTACTTCTATTTGACCATCGCCTGGAAATCATTATTCTGGCAAATGACACTTAGCTCGAACACAGCCTTAGACCACCTTACGACAAGCTAAGACGCGTTAATAAGCACATGAATTAGATAGAACTACATGCAGTACTAAAGAAAAACGTTTGAACTCTGCTGCTTCACCTACTCAATTATCACGACTACATGGAGAACGCATTGCAACAAAACCTTGACTCTCGTCGCAATCCACAGCTTCTACAACAGCGCTGTCGTCATCTTGGTCGGGTTGGACTACTACAACATCAACCGCTTCATCAATATCGCTTGATGTGGAGATACTACTAGTATCCTCTATTGGGTCCTTGCTCCTGTAGATGTACGTGACAACCATTTGCGTGGCACTTAGAGATACTCCGACGATGTTCGGCGCCAACAGAAACATGTTGTGGACAAGGCCGCCGTAGACGGCCCAGCAGAAGCTGTTCAATACGTTAACGACGCCCATCGTGAACGGCATCGAGGACGCTGTCCTGGTTCGGATGACCCTCACGATCGTGGCCATTGGTGACGCGTACATCAGCGTCGTAGTTCCGATAGTGATAAACCCCAGCGACGTGCCGACGGAAGAACGCGACTGGCCCGTGGTCCCACAAATGGCGAGGACGGCGTAGATCGTGATCACGAGACACACGAAGAAGAAGATGACAAAGACCCTCTTCACCTCGCGTTGGTCCGCCGCCCAGAGATAAAAGCAGTAGCCGAGAACAATCCCCACTACCACGCCAAGCACCGACGTCACGAAGAGAGGAACGAAGTCGTCGATAGCGTAGGCGTAGAACAGCACGGCGTACGAATTCGTGAAGATGAGAACGGACGGCAGCACGGACATGTCTCCCGTGCTGTGATTCTTCCGCCAGCGATTCCAGTCGGGGAGGAGCGAAATCCGCATCATGATGGTGGTGATGATCGTGACGACCTTGGACACTGTGACGGCAACGGCGTAGGCACTCATGGGCGAGATTCCTTGTTGTTGTGCGCTCTCGGTTGCCAGACTGGAAATGACTGAGACGGATCAACGCGATCGGCTTTGTTGAGTCCACACGTCTTTGTAAGACGGTCTTCACTCGGTAGAATTTGGTAGAGCGCGATGCACCGTGGTGTGCACGAGCTATCGACGTTTCGCAGACTAGCAAAGCTTTCTTGAGCCAACATGTACCACATTCGATGTAAATGTACAGAGTTTACTAGACGTTATTAGTTACTGTCTGCTACTTCGCTGCAAGGAGACCGCATTGCCATGAAATCATGGGCCTTTTCAACTAACTCGGATTGAACAACGACAACGTCGACCTCGCCACTAGGGTCCTCACTCGACGTAGTAGCCAACTGCTCGTCCACAGGCCCTTTGCTTCTGTAGATGTAGGTTACGAACATCTGCGTCGAGCTCAGTGCCACTCCGATGATGTTCGGGATGAGCAGGAAGTTGTTGTGGATGAGGCCGCCGTACACTCCCCAGCAGAAGCTGTTGAGGACATTGACCGCCCCCATCGTGAACGGCATCGACATCGCCGTTTTGGTGCGGACGACTCGGACGATCGTGGCCATCGGCGACGCGTACATCCCCGTCGTGCAGCCGATCATGATGAAGCCCAGCGCTGTCTCGGTCGACGAGTGCGACTGTCCTGTGATGCCGCAGAGAGCGAGAAGGTCGTAGACTGTGATGGCTAGGAACACGATGGAGGAGATGAGGAAGGTCCTAATCACGTCGCGCTGGTGTTCCGCCCACAGGTAGAAGCAGTAGGCGAGAAAGACCCCCACCACCACACCCAGCACCGACGTTGCGAACAGCGGCAGATAGTCGTCGATGGCGTAGGCGTAGAACAGCGACGCGTACGAGTTGCCAAAGATGAGGACGCACGGGAGCACGGACATATCTCCGGTGCTTCGGTTCTTCCGCCATCGATTCCAGTCCGGGAAGAGCGAGACTCGCATCGTGAGCGTCGTGATGATCGTCACGACCTTGGACACGGTAACGGCGGTGTCGTATGCGGTCATGGTTTAGCTGGGGTCTCGGTCTTGAATGATTCGATTTGGGCTGTGAATGTGGGCGTGGACGCAAGAGTGGAAATGCTTGGGACGGATCCATTTTCGTTAGGATAGTCGCGCGCATATCTTTGTTGGACGGTCTTCATGCGGTAAATCGCTTCGTGCGTGATGCACGGGGTGGTCTTCACGCCGAAGAGGTGATCGAAATTGATGCACCACGGTGCACACACGACCCTGCGATGACCTGGTGGCGGACGGTTCATCGCCAGCTTGTAGGGGCGCGGTGAAAGCCCTCCCAGTGTGGGAGTCCCAGCCAACCAATCTACTCACCAACACACACGTGATCTCACCTGCGGGTTGATCCCTTGCTCTCAGTGCGAAGCAAGCATTTCCTACAGAAACTTGCAGCATTCAGCTGTTGAAGTTTTCAGAAGCAAGCATTTGAATACTCTATAGAACTCGATTGACAATCTGATTTGGGCTGCGGTTTTTATGATGAATTGTATCCCTGGGCAGCCCAATGACAGAAGACATTTTTTAAATGTTAAAACGTTATCATGTGAAGAAATCGATGCAGCTAGAGAAAAGCGCAAGAGTTGTCGATTGAAAATAATATTTATTGCAGGTGGACACGATGGCTTTGGTGTCGACCCTGGAGAAAGCTCAGCGATTGTGTTCTTGCTGTTGAAGGTGAAATTCACTTCGTGGTAGCATACAGTTTTTAATTTTTTGTTTTACCATTTACTTGTCAATCCGCCAGTGCCAAGTACTATGAAAAAAAAATAATGCCCGTGGCTTCACAAATGATCAAAGCTCGTTGCTCTCACAGCACAGTACGTAAGTATTGTGTGCAACACAAACATTTGATCGCGTCAACTTGTTATATGATGAATTGCGGCCATGTACATGTAATCGTGCAGGGAATGGAAACGAACTACCAGGCTTAGCACTGGAATAATTTTGTTCAACTCCTACTACGAGGTAGTCGTATCAAAATTATGAATTCTTTCATAAAGTAAGTGGGTGTTTTTGATATAAGCGTCTAATAAAGCCCGCAGCAAGGGAAATTTTCATACAGAAGATTTCAGGCTCGAGTCAAGCGAGTTTCCATTCATTCAGTGCCTGAAATTTTGACCTTGCCTAGCAAAGTTACCGACTTAAAACTTTGATCATGTACCCCACTGAAACGTTTTCAAGTTTTCAAGGTCAATCCGTCGTCTAAACGGCTACCGATTTATTTGTCAGGTTTTTCTTCTTCGCTACCTCGTACAGCTATCTCCGTCTGGGTGTGGAGTTCATCATGGAATGGGGAGCTCAGTGCCACGAAACTTGGGCTCTTCTCTCTGGTTGAAGAGAAAATCTTTTCCCCCTTGTCGGGAGAAAATACCACAACGGAGAGTTTGCCCTCGTCGCCGACCTCTTCCGTCGATTCCGGGTCCTTGCGTCGATACACATACGTCAGAACCAACTGGATGCAACCCAGTACGAATCCTGCGATGTTTGGCCCGAGGATGAACATGTTACCTATCAGGGCGCCGTACGTTCCCCAGCAAAAGCTGTTGAACACATTCACGACCCCCATCGTGAAGGGCATTGATGACGCGGTTTTTGTCCTGAACACCCTTGCAATTGTAGCCATCGGCGACACATAGAGCCCGAGAGTCGTTCCGATGGTAATGAAGCCCAACGTCGTGTCGATGGAAGCGTCCGATTGCTCTGTGTACCCCGTGAGTGCGAGCACACTGTATACCGTCACGAGAATGCAAACAATCAAAGACCCGATGAAGGCATTCAGGACGGCGCGCTTGTCCACTGCCCAGCGGTAGAAGAAGTAGTTGAAGAAGACCCCCGTAACGATCCCCACTATTGACACTGCAAAAAGTGGCAAGATGTTGTCGATAGCGATAGCGTAGAACATGACCGCGTAGCAATTCGTGAAGAGCAGCAGGCAAGGCATCACCGACATGTCGCCCGTACTATGGTTCTTGTGCATCCGTCGGAAGTCTGGGAGCAGCGATACTCGAAGCATTAGGGTCGTAGCGAGGGTCAACCACTTGAATGTGTCGATGGCAACTCCGTGCGCGCTCATTTTCAGAGGGAACTTGGGCTTGCAAGCGATGTTTGTGGACTTGAAGGTGAATTTGGATATGACTCGATGTCCGAGTTGCTCGTCCGTTGCCGAGCAACAAAGCTGGATTAACGATCAACGATCCCCGAAACTTTCGCACTTCAGGTAGGGCACAGTTGAAGGCAGAAGTGAGCGGATAGTTGGCGCCAACCGTTTCTCGCTTCACATGTTGACGTTACCTGCACCCGAAGAGGCTGACTGCCCGCCAAAACGAAGGGTCACCATGGGGATGAGTACATCGCGACGGTGGTCGCCATCATGATGAAGCCCATGGTCGTCCCAACATCGTGTCGACTTTGGCCCGTGTGGCCCGTGAGCACCAGCCAGGCGACGAATGCTGTGCGTTATTATTGAATTATGAGGGGCAAGCTCAACAACCAAACATTCCGGTGGTATGGTCCCAATGCATTTGCACTGGCAAGCACGTCGTGGTGAGCTGGTATTAATACCGCTGGTAATCTGTTCATATATTCGTGACAGTGCTGGTGAAGCTGTGAGGGACGCAAGCAGGTCACGTGTCTGAGCTTCAGGCAGAGTAACAGTACATTACGACCAGCGAAATATGTCATGTGATTCGTATGTATGTGGGACATGAAAGTGATTGCGCGCCAGTGATTGCTCGCCAAGGAAAGGCAACAAGTGCTCGACTGTCTCAGCGTGTATATCGCCTTGCCTCTTTTGCTGCTGGCCAGATTTCCGACGCGTGCACAAGACTCAAACTGCCGGATATGTGGCCGTCTTCTCACTGATAGTGTTGCTACGTGCTGGTATCTGTGCGACAACATTTTCCTGCTACAGTACTCAGTACGTGGGTGTTTGGGCTGGCGACCTGCGTTGACTTCTTCGGTATCTACCACTGGACGGACAATCGGTACGCGGTCCACAAACTTCGCGGCGTTCCAATACATGTAGTCGTCTCCCTCCTCCTGACGATCTAAGGGGTCCGGGCGTGGCAGGAACAACAGGACAGACGAAGACGGGAGTCAGCACAGCATTCAGCGCCACGATTCGTAAGGTGCTGCCAACCGGATCGATCGCCTCGAAGCTCTTCACCATGCGCCTCATGAACTCTTTAACAGCATGTGCTGGATTGCATACGCGGTCATTGTCTCGGACATGTTCGTGCTGACCTCCAACTCCGTCGGAGGCGTCCATCCAACTCGCGCTCCACGTTGTGGCGTCACACCTCCCTGTCCGTTATAGGACACCATTTTGTAGCCATTTACTCGCCGCTCCCTCGGTGTCGACAATACTGTAGTAGATTATAGCACGCAGTCCAAGTAGAACAGAGAGAAAACTGTACTTGTAGAAATACAGAACAAGGAAATACATGTACAACGATCGACGTAATGCTGTCCACTTTTTTTGAAAATTACTTATTATTTTGAAGAGTTCAGCATGGCTTTCGTTGCTAATAACGCTAGCAAGAAACAACACCCAACGCCACAGATCGACCACGAGAACTGGCGCCGTTGCCAGCGTTATTGACTGACATCATGTCCTCTGTCAAACGACCGTGTTTCACGTGATTGCTGTGAGGTAGGGTACAGGAACTACGCACTGATTGGTCAATATACGCGTCCAAAGCGACACAAGAGACGATGATGTCGCGCCCCCAAGTCACCGATTGCGCGCGGTGCCGCCGGAGCCTGGTCAATCCCATCCCATGTACTTAGTACGCTGCAACGAACCGGTCATTATCCATTTTGCAGTCTAGCTATCACCACAAACCATGAGCGCGCTAGAGGCCACGTTCCAAGTGCTGACTGTCATCTCGTCCATCTTCGTGCGGTTCGCGCCGTGGCCCGACTTCCAGCGCGTGTACAGGGCCAAGAGCACGGGCGAGGTGCAGATCCTCCCCGTCGTGATGCTCTTCACCAACTGCGTCGTGCTCATGTTGTACGGATACCTGTCCGAGGACATCTTCCCGCTCTTCGTCACGGCGATCATGGGGCTCGTCACCTGCGCAGGCTTCATCGCGGTCTTCTACCGCTACACGGACGACAAACGCTCCGTCCACCGGATTTGTGCTGCTGCCTTGGCGGTTGTAGTGCTCGTGTGCATCTACGGGGCTATTGGCGTTGCAGGCGTCACGGGGCAGTCCAAATCTTCGCTAGCGACGGCCATGGGCGCCATTTCAATCGGCACGTCCATCGGGCTGTACGGCTCGCCGCTCGCCACCATTCGGCGAGTCATACGCAGCAAATCGACGGCCTCGATGCTCTTCACGCTGTGCCTGGCCAACTTCTTCAACAGCGTGTGCTGGGTGGTCTACGCCGTCATCGTCGTGGACGTCTGGGTGCTGATCCCGAACGTCTTCGGCTGCGTGCTCACAACGATCCAGTTGGCCCTCTACGCCATATACCCGACGTCCAAGTCGACCGAGACGCAGCTCGAGTCCGTCACGATCGGCCAATGCGGACCCATCACCGACTACGAACACGAGGCCTCAATTTCAGTTGTCATCTCCACCAACACGCAGGAAGGACAGGCCCTGGCTCGGAAGAGCAGCTTCGACCGCAAGGACAGTCTCGACTTCGTCGCGATCCGGTCCCCCATGACGCGGCAATTGTCGTATGTCAGTCGTCACTAGACTGTCGTGGAAGTGTAATACATGTATACTATCGTGAAGTTCACCCTTCTCCTTGTGTGATGTAAAGACACCGAGTTTAACCTGGGTCTTCATCCCGAACGTCATGGGCTTCGTCCTCTCGTCCGTTCAAATGGTCATCTACAATGTAGATTCTACATCATCTATCCGAGTCCAACCGGCAGCCTGAGACCGCAGTGGGTTGGTTATCCAGCATCAGACGACTCTGGATGCACGCACCCGTGACGCGAAAAGTGAAGTTGCTGGACTTGGTTGCGCGGAATGGGAGCCTCGCACTAGTGAAGGAGCTCCACGAGAGCGGGCGGGAGCATGACACATTGGCAACTTTCAGTGCGACCGCAGTCCAGGGACATTTGCACGTGCTCAAGTGGATGGCATACCACATCAGCGACTCCCACCGGCAGGCCCGTCGATCTCCATGGACGATGCAGCCACCTCAAAGTGGTCAAGTGGCCCAAGAAGAGCTTCAACGGCATCTACATCTACTCCGCTCGAACGATGGATCTCGCAGCAGGCGCCGGGCATTTGGCTGTCGTCCAGTGGCTGCACAAACACTCGAGATACGGTCGCAGCGATGGATTCTGCTGCGGAGAATTGCCACTTGAACGCCGTCCAGTGGCTTCCCATGAATCGTAGCGAGAGCTGCACGACACGAGCAATGGATGGCGCAGCGAAGAACGGGTTTCTCGAGATCGTCAAGTGGCTGCATGTTGGAAGGCTGCACACCTCGTTCGCGAGCGAACCGTGAGATGGCTCCACAAACACCCAGCCGAAGGCTTCACGTCTGCAGCAATGGACGGCGTGACAGCCACTGGCCACTTGGAGGTGCCCCTGTTCCTGCATTTCGCTCGACGAGAAGGGTGTTCACCCGCCGCTGCGGTGGCCGCCAGTCAGGGCGAGCACCTCGAGATCCTGCAGTTCGCCAAGAGGAACAGCGCCTACATGTACATGTACCTCATGGACTGGATTGGCTGCACAACGTAGCGACTACGTCCTGATAACGGCCGAAAATCGGTTGGCTCCGGTCGCATCTTCTTGTGGCACGCATGCGATTCCCACGACGACCTGCGAAATGCCAGAGCCCCACTCAAAGGCGCTGATTAGATGACCATTGCACATCTTCACGGAGTCGTCCAGACGAAACTCTGTGCCGGTTGATGGACCAATACTATCCAATTCGCCTTCTCGAACGCAGTCGAGCTCCGTTTATCATGAGCGGACACGAGACCGCCGTGGTCGTGGCCAAGGTGCTGACCATCATCACCACCATCATGCTGCGGATCTCGCTCATGCCCGACTTCAATCGCTGGCGCAAGAACCGCAACACGGGGGACATGTCGGTCATGCCCTGCGTTCTCCTCTACACCAACTGCTACGCGCTGCTGTACTACGCGTACGCCATCGACGACATGCTGCCGCTCTTCGCCACGTCGGTGCTGGGCGTCGTGGTGGGAGGGATCCTGGCCTACTACTTCTACCAGTGGACGGACTACAAGCGCGCCACCATGAAGATCTTCGTCGGGTCCTTCGTCGTGTGCGTGGTCGTGACCATCTACGGGTGGCTGGCGCTCACGGGCCACACGGGCCAAAGTCGACACGATGTCGGGACGACCATGGGCTTCATCACAGTGGCGACCACCGTCGTCATGTACGCGTCCCCCATGACGACCATCGTGAGGGTCATTCAGACCAAGACGGCGTCGTCGATGCCCTTCACGATGGGCGTCGTGGTGGTGATGAACAGCTTCTGTTGGGGGTTCTACGCTGCGTTGGTGGGCAACCCCTTCATCCTCGCTCCGAACATCGCGGGGTTCACACTCGGTGTGATCCAGCTGAGCCTCACCTTCATTTACCCGAGGGCTGCTCCGAAGGACCCCCACGTTGAAAACTACACGGACGAACCAGCATTGTCCGTTGTGGTGCTGTCACCGATCCAAGACGGAGAAAATGATAGAAAATTGAGCTCTGTGGATGGCAGGAAGAGTCCGAGCTTCGTGGCCATGCGCTCTCCTACGCGAGAGGAGACTCGCTCCTGGAGGGAAATGAGGACTAGCGGAAGACTACAGTAAGTTGTTTTTGCTGCTCTACAGTAGCGAGTTGTATCTAATTTTTAAGAAGTTAATTCATTCGTCTGAAGTAAGTTGCGAGGTTTTTAACCCCCTGGTCCAAACGCATCCATCAATCAAAAAAAAAATTCCGGCATCCTGTCCGTAATTTTCATTTTGGATTTTGCATTGCGGAGGAGAAGCCGACTTATGGGGAAGAAGATCTGGTTTCTCGTGGTTGATGAAGCAACGCAATGCGCACTCGATACAGCGGTAGATTCGTTGGAATTGCCCGAAAAAGCCGAGAGCATCTGTGATCTTCGCGATGCAGTTTTCAACAGGGTCAAAGCTTCGCTACCGCCGCGCGTTTTCGCAGGAACTCTCAACGTCTACGCCAACAAGGATTCGTATAAGAAAGGAGAGAAGCTGGAAGTTTTCTCGAACTTGAATGATTTTAAGGAAGACGTAAAAAATCCGTTCATTGTGGAGGTGCCAATGGTTTGGTTTCAACTAGTGACTGGGGAGCCCAGGGGCGCTGCATTCGCAGATACCGCGCCACAGTTGATCGCTGCCATTGAAGAGAGCAGCATTTTTCGCCTACTGGAGGGAATCTCCGAATTGTGTCGCGACATCTTAGCAGGCTACACAGCAAGTCAACTTGTGGTTTATGAGAGCCGTGACGAGGGTACTCCTTTGGATAAAGGAGAGGAAGTTGGCGTCTATGGAAAATATGCGTGTTACCCGCTTATCGTGGTCGTCGCGGAGTTACATTTGTCCCATGAAAGATTGTGGCGGATCAGTATCAACGGTAGACATGCTGAAGCCATCCAGAAGTACAGGGACGTCGCTAACCTTCTGAAAGACACACTGGAAGTGCGGATGATCGAGACAGAGATCGAGAGGGAGGCCACCTCACGTGAAAATCGAGTTATTGTTCTCGAGAACTCAACTGGTACGGGAAAAACTCAGATGGCTTTCAATCTACAGGCCAGTGAGCGTTGGGACGTATTCTACGTGCCCTGTACCTACCCGGATGATGGAGAAGAATGTGTACACAAGGCGTTTGATGAGCGGACGATGTCGTTCTTGAATTGTGTCGAAATGGACGAGAAGGTGTAGAAAAATGGGTCTGTTGTTGACTTTGTCGACCACGAGAAACTGCATCTTTACGCTTTCATCGTCGCAGCCCTCCGTGGAGACGAAACTTTCCGTGGCCAAGCCACGCGCACACAAGTCAAACAGGAACTCTACTGTCGAACGGAGGGAGGGGAAGTGCCTCTTGTCGTCTTTCTGGACGATATTCCTTCCCCTGGAACGTCCTTCGGTAGTGCTGAGCAGAAAACGACTGAAAAGACGATTCGTGTGATGCGGAACTGGTTGCATTCGTTTGGCATACCCGCCATATTAACCTCAACGAACGGTGCTGCGCGAGCTGTTAGTTCTTTCAAACAAAAACTATCGCCGATGAGGAAAACCCCGTGGTGTGTCGTTGTTCCTTCACTTCCTGCGGTTGTCAAGAATTGGGACCGGCCAAACAATAAAATACCTGATCCACTCGAGTGGATTCTCCAGCACAGTCGACCGTTGTTCGCAAACGCAGCGCGGGAGTTCCTAATAGCGAGGGAAAACTACGGAAATACTGCGGCGGATTGGCTTCAGGTTTTGAGTGAACTGACTGCGTATTTGGCGCCCCGAATTCGAGAATTCAAAGAAGACATAGCATCCTATGAGTTCGGGCAGGTTTGTTTGCTGCTTGGGTGCAGTTTGGAGGCGACGGATACAAGCGTCAACCTGGTGGACGGCCACTTCGGCTGCCTTGACGAGTCGAAACCATTTGACCTCGAAGTCGGGTTCGGTACGTGTCTGTACAAGGATACGGTGAAACCATTTGACCTCGAAGTCGGGGGTGCTACGTGTCTGTACAAGGACAAGGTGAAGTGGAAATGTCGTTATAGGCTCCCGTCGGTGGAGAACGACATGCTCCTTTATCTGACTCTATTGGTTGACCACAAGATGGAGGACGCGATTTTCCGCCCATGGAGTGGCCGACTATACTGGGTGATGGAGGACGATGCCTTCAGATGCGCTGACTTGAGGAGCTCTGCAGCGCAGGTTACAACAGTTAATACGACCGTCGAGAATCTCCTCGCTGGTGCAGTTGTCATTGCAAGCCACAGACACAAGTTTTGCGGAGTGACATTTCCAGCATTCTTGGGCAGGCTGTTGTACGAATTGTTCATGGTCGGGGACATCGATACAGTGGTGGGTCTCCCATCAGACCACGAGAAAAATACGACCACGATCCCGTTCCTGTCCCCACCGAACATTAAGTGGCCGAAGGCGTTTTTGGACGGATGGAAGGACAGCGGAGCGCAATTCGCCACTATGTGTAGTGCAACTAGCTCTACACACGAGGATTGGTTTCAATTCGCCTCGAGCGATGCGGACGAGCGGTGCGTCGTGTCTGGCGAGTGCATGAGTTACCCGGGATCATTGGAGTCGGACGATCTCAAGAGAGTTCTGATGAATGTGCCTAGCAGCACATCCATTCACTTCGTGGTGGCGGGAATGCTGTACAGAACCTTCATGTATTTCTACAGAGCTTGGACTCCCGATGTTGCAGCAGCAGCTACGTCCGACACGAGGTTCGTAGAACCCGTCGAAGAATCGGACAGCAAGGAATTGACTATAGGCGAGTCCGCGGCACAACTTTTGGCGCTAACCAAGCTGCAGAATGCCGACTTTTACTGCATTTCGAAATACGGCGATGTATCGGAATTCAAGGAGCTAATGGAAGCCAAGTCTCGTGTCAGCGATGTGTCGGCTGAGAGTGAGAATGGACGCGGCAAGGTCATCATTTTCGTTGAGGTTGAGCTCAGAGAATGGAATGCAACGAGGAAGACAAGACGAACGCAACCGGAAACAAATACGGCGATGAAGCAAAAATCATACTTCAAGTAAGAAGTTTGGTGCGGCGGAAAGCTTTGCTGTGTAGAGGCAAAGCGTCGACGAACTCCTTTTTCTTTTCTTTTCTTTTCTTTTTAGCAAGAAACATGGGTGAGAACTTTGCGTTGCGCTTCCCTGGTCTTTTGAAATTGGCTACAGTGCCAAAAACGGACATCTATGTAGATGTTGCTAGTGGACATTAATGAAGTATCATAACAAGTACACCGTTTGAAGTTGAAAGAACTTGTGTGATGGCCTGATCCTCGCATAGACGCAATTTTTGACTTCCGTGTTTGCCGTTCACCTTGCTCCTGAAAAATTGCTTGGCCTCGCGACAACTCTGGTGTGGGCTTTCTCGGAGGTGTTATGTTGTACTACTACTTCAGTTTGTACTTGAAGTAGTCGTCTAAGCATGAACATATGCCACGATCCGCAGCAATGAATATGTAGTCATCGATTCCTAGCTGCGAGCGGCGATACAACAGTAGATCTTCTGTCGCAGCGTAACCATGCTATTCGGGAGAAATAAGGAGCATCGTGGCGTGGGTGGAGGAAAGGGACCGAAAGCTACCGTCCAAGTGATCGCAGTCCGTGTGATACTCTTCTCTTGAGTCTTGAGTGAGAACCACCAGCAGCACGTGAACTTCGCCATCTTCTCTCTCCGAAGTACTTACAAAGACCCAGCGAGGGAATCATCTGCTCCAAAGCCTTGTAGGTATTTGTGCTCGAGAATCACAGCTTTCGCACCAGCTTCATCCACCCACCCCACCGTGTTTCTTCCAGAAGCTGCAATATTCTCATCTGAGGTGGTTTGCCTTGATTTCTTTGACTGCCTACACCGCCAGGACATCGTCGATCTCGATACCGTACACGTTAATAGCTTCACTATCTTCCCTCGTTTGTAAGTAGCAGAAGATTTGGGGAATTGTAATACAACAACTCAGCTTCCAACACTACATGTAGAAACTAGGCCTGTATATTGTACGACTACATGTAGTAGTACAGAGCACACGGCGGCCGAGATATCGGTAACGAGGCTTCGTACAGCTGCAGCAAAGAGAACATACTTCGATTTATTTTTTACTGAAGTACATTAATTTAGCGCAACAGCCAACGGCACCATTCGCCTCGACATCTTCAAACTATCGACACCGCTTCAAACTTAGTTGAGAACGTCCCTCGGAGCCAACTAGCAACAGCTAAATGTCCATTTGCGATCGAATCCTCCATTGCTACACAAGTGCATCCTTCGCTTCTGTTGTCATGCAGCCACTTCACCACCTCCAAGTGTCCGTTTCCCGCTGCCAGGTCCATCGCGTCGGTCGTACATCCCTCCGAGCGATTTCCATCCAGAAATTTGACCACTTCCAGATGTCCGTTGCCCGCCGCGCTGTTCATCGCCTGCTTGGTGCACCACGCAGTTTGTTCATGCAGCCACTTGACCATCTCCAAGTGCCCATTGGCGGCAGCGTTGTCCATGCGGATATCCTTACGTACCACACTGTCCGGGAAAGTGGCTCGCATCCACTTGACAGCGTCCAGAAATCCCCGATCCACCGCGCGCATCACGCCTTCGTACGTCAACTGGTCCCCCCGTTCACTGTGCAGCCACCGCATCATCTCGAGGTCTCCGTGGCGAGCGGCCTCGTCGATCAGGAACATGTCGTCCGGCGGAGGGGCCGTGTGCTTGTGCAGGAACTTGGCCACCTCCAAGTGGTTGTGGGCCACGGCGCAGAACATCTCGTCCCCTCCCCAGTACACGTGATCGTGGTGGTCGAAGAGCCACTGCAGCACCGACAGGTGGCCGTTCTTGGCCGCTGCGGCGACTGCGTTCGACGGCACGCGACCGTCGGGGAACCGTCGAACCAGCCACTGCACCACCTCCAAGTGGCCGAGCTCCATGGCCTTCGAGACACCATTCTGGAACGATCGTTGGGTGTTGAGGTCTGTGGGTGCCTTGTCCCCATTGGCATTGGCATTGGCATTGGCGCGAGTCACGAGTCGGTCGAGAAGTCGCACGGATCCGAATCTGCAGGCGTCCGACATGGTCCAGACGCTCGACGGGTCCAAGAACGCGTCGAGACTCAGCACGACGTGACTCAATGCAGCGATGCGCGGGCGAGAGCGACACACAACCCACACGTTCGTTAGCACCGAAGTCGACTCGAGGTGGTCGGGAGATTCCATGAGGCTGATAATGGACATGCCCATTGACAGTGAAAAAGGAGACTGCCTCCTGCTTGGCAAGCGCCCATCTGCTTCGTGCCAATCACGACATAAAAGCTCATTGAGCATGACACCTAGAACTGGGCGATATCATCAATTGACCCAGAAGAAGGTGAAGTTCGCGTGGCTACTTGTGAAGATGCTACAATGGTATCAACACTGCTGATAGTGTCCGATTCCCGCTCTTCGGAATGTAGACTGAAAACTGCTGTTGCACTGCCTCCAATTCGCCTCTAGCAGAGCGAAGGGATTAAGATTTACTGGTCCTTCCTGGCCTTGAGCTGCTGTCGGTACTCCGCCCTCTTGACGATCACTACCATGTCTACCATGTTCTTCAAGCTCAGCACCTACAACAGCAACAGCATCGACAGAACACCTCAGCATTTGCCTTTTCGACATTTCTGACACTGTTTTTGACGTTTTCGACATACCAGCTGGAAGAAGCCCGCGGCCAGCAGCGGCCCCGCGTAGAAGATGCCCATGAAGACCCCCTGCGGGTCGAAGTACCTCTGCGTGGCCACAAGGCGCCAGTTCTCCCGCCCCCACGCGTTGAGCTTCTCCGTGCTCAGCACCAGCAGAATGATGAGCACGAAGAGCGCGAACTGCGTGTAGAGCCACTTGCGCGTGAGCCAGAGCGCCGCCAGCAGCACGGCGTGGAACGAGAGCAGCCCCACGATGAGCGGCTCCGTCCAGTCCACAGCCTCGTACCATTGCACCATGAGGTGGCTGTACTTGGCGCGCAGGTCGCGCTCCATCTGCGCTGCCATGCGATCCATCGTAATTTATCGAAAATGACAGTGTCAAAACTAAATGTCAGAAATCTGTCAAAAATGCGGATGGCACATTCTTCGTGGTATCCATGTGTCGTCATGAAAGAGTCTGTAAAGGAAACGTCCCAAACATGATCGGTCTTCTTACGCCAGGCGAACACTTGATTTTTGACGACAGTCAACCAGCAAATACTCCCAACTACTCTACACACACTCATCTCGAAATTGCTGCGTGTGATCATCCTCCAGAAGTCGCTCCCAGCACCAAATAGCGTGCACCGCATTCACCCGCTGTTTCCTTCGCAACTCCATTTGAATTGGGACTGCTGTAATCGAGAGATGAGTTTGAAGCGAAGCCCATGCCCGTGAACGAGACTCTTGAGTCGCCATTACATGCCCGGATTCCGATTCGTTGCAATCATTGCGCTTCAGTGTCCACTTCCCCAAATCCGTAGTTTTTCGCATCCCCATTTCCCGCATGCGTATGTCGCCCCCAAACAATCTCCAAAATGCCAGCAGCCAATCAATCGCGACATTATCCAAATCCACTCCGTCATTATCCAAATCCAATCGCGAGACTCTTCCGGCCATCACCATGAGCAGCCCCGCCGACGCCGACGCC
>JAHQIV010000737.1:0-16900 GCA_030463285.1 Phytophthora europaea
GGCCACGTCGCTCTACCGCCGCATGAGCGTGCGCCAAAACTCGGCGCCCGAGCCGGTAGAGACGACCAAGACGTCGCTCACAGGCAGCACCGACAGCTCCTCGTCGCCGCGCTCGGACCCGGGCTTCCAGGCGCGACGTGGCATGTGTGTCGTCACCACTTTTGGTACCGGCACGGTGCTGGACGTGCGTCACGAGGACGGCTTCTTCGTGGTGCAGCTGGTGCCCAAGAGCATCGCGTACCTGCGGGAGGAGACGATCATCAGGGAGATTAAGAGCGTTGTGGGCGAGCGCGTGAAGACGCGCTGGGGCATGGCAACTGTGGAGCAGTACTACGTCGACGAGGACATGTACAGCATCGCGCTGGACTGGCGCTGGGACGATGAGCACGTCTGGCGCATGAAGGCCACGACCAAAAAGTTCGAGAAGGTGCCTCCGCGTGGCACGCTCATCCAGAACACCAAGAACCGCTTGTTCGAAGGCTACAGCTCGCTGTGGGAGAGCGTCGGCTCCAAGCTCAACACCACGAGCAAGAGGTAGAGATGGTCATTTGCTGTGCTGTTGTAGGGATTATATATTTTGCTAGAGGCCGTTTCTGGATGGGTTTCTCATGTTGTTTCGTTGCTGTGTGTCCTTTCGCCCTGGTCGGTTGGTGAGACAGCGTCCCCGTTAGCACCAAGCACGACGACGCGGTGGAACAAGCGGACCTGGGCAAGGCGCAGACGCCTTTCGGTGTTTGCACGGTGCTGGATGTGCGCGCGGACAAGTTCTTCGTGGTCAAGACGCCATGCGGAGCCACGGCGTACCTGAATGCGGACTCGGTGCGGATGCTGGAACGACGGACGCACTTCGCGAATGGAGACCGAGTCAGCACACCGTTCGGATTCGGCCACATCGCACACTTCCGTGAGGACGACCAGGCGTACGCGGTGAAGTTGGAGTCGCCGCCGCTTGCTGGACAATCGCCGTTGCTGTTTATTAGCGACGCGCAGGCCGAGACGGCCCTGGCGCACGCACCGGCGGCCAATGCCCGCCTGTCCTCGATTCTGAACCTTACGCGCACGTCCATGATGAACGCTGGTGAGAGAATGCGTAGCGCCTCGGTGGCTGCCGGTGGCCTCCCGACGCTTCCAGCCAACCTGCCCACGCTTCCTGGTAACCTCCCAACTCTTTCCAGCGTGAAGGCCAAGGTGTCCTCCATGACAACCATCAAGATGACCCCGTAAGATCCCCGGTGCCAAAATGCTTGTCGTGAAAGGGCACTGAATTGACTCATGTGTTGCCTATTTGATATGCAGGAGGCCCAAATTCCACAAGGACGAGCGCGTGCTAACCACGTTCGGCTCCGGATTCGTGGTGGAAAGCCGTCCGCACGACAAGATTTACCAAGTCTATCTGCGCCGCCTGAAGTGTTCAGGCTACTTCCACGAGTCGAGCTTGTCGCCGTTCCCGTATGAGCGCGTTACGCACTTCGTGGTGGATGGCCGCACGGTTCTGGCGCCACCGATTCCCAAGAACGCCAGCGAATACAAGCGCCGTGCTGTAATCAGCGCAGCAATTAAGTCCGCTCGGGAAGGCAAGTATCTCGAGCCGACTGTGCCTGCGAAGCCGGAGGGTCCCACGAAGGAGGAACCTGAGGCTACCATCGATGCCACGGCTGCTGCCGAAGCTGCTGTTGCTGTGGACGCTGCTGCCGCCACCGCTGCGTCTGTCCCCGTACCGGTGCCGGTCGCGGAATAGTGCATTGATTCCCCGAGGAAGCAACACAAAAATTATCAGCCAAGTGATGTGGAATGGCTCCGCCCACCGTCAAGTGGGCATTCGTAGTCGTAGTAGCTTCAGTTCAATCCTGTATAATGGAGCCGCGTTCATGTTTAAGCCGATCAACGTTACATGTATTCGCGCGATGCATAGAGGGGAATAGTTCTGTAAACTTCATTGAGTTGGTGTGAGTTCTTCAGCCATGATCATTCTTTCGCGAGCATGCGGTGCTGCTCCTTGATGATGTTATTTTGCCTCGAGCTGATACCAATGTATCGCGACGACGGCACCGTCTCATCACGAAGCTGGTCCGTCTTCTTTTTGCGGTTGTCGGGGCTCGAAAAGATCTTCAGTGATGGCTGAGCCGAGTTGTGCTGCGTGATAACAGCGGTCTGCTGGCCCAAGGTTGGTGGAGACTTGCGCATTCGTACGGCCTCCTTGTACTGCTTCCGCCAGAAAGCATCACCAGTCTCCTTGCGTAACTTGTAGGAGCTTTCCGTATCAAACCGTTCATCGCGAGGTACATCAATGGCACCAGGACACCCGAGTAGAGCTGCAGTTGCTGCCTGAGTCATCGGTGTGCGAATACCAACGTTTGCCTGGGAATACTGAATGGACGTCACCGCGGTTCGAGCGCTGCGATTGAACGTGCTCGCGGACGAAGCCCTAGGCGCAGCAGGAGGGTTCGTCTTCCACGCTACTTGGGGGATCCGACCTCCCGTTGTGTCCAAATGCAGAGAACGCAGCTCGGCAATCAGTGCCTCGGCCTTTTCCAGCCCCACTCGGTGCTCATTACGCTGCTGCAACGCCTCAACCAGCGCCAAATCCTTCACATCCAGCAGCTTCTTCAGTTCTTCCAGCTCCGCCGCGTGAGTACAGCCGCAGTGTCCGTTGGCATCTCTGTTGCCAGGGCGAGCATTCTGCATGGTCTTCGGACCTTCCCCGCTCTGCTCCTGCAGTGCGTACTGCTGTAACTTCTTGTACGCAGCCACCAGCTCCTCCTGCTGTCGAGCAAAGTCTCGCGTGAGCTGTTCAATCGCCGTTGCCATCCCGAGCACCTGCTGGTGAGCATTCAGCTCGTCTTCGTCTATCGGCGCGACCGTGTTGAAGTCGTCATCGTCCACCGACTGCGAGGACTCGTCGCGTGGGTCGATGTACCGCGGATGCGTCATTTCTGCTACTACCGCCGCCAGACACAAGAGCGACGACCGCAAGCCGACAAGGAAACGAGGACGTTCATGGCCAAGACATCGCCAATGATGAAGTTGATACTTGCACACTACCTAAATATATCCCTCCATGCGTGTCAACATCGAGTTATGGGCATCGACGCCACTGCTGCACGACACAGATTGTACAGTACAAATTGTAACTTACTCATGCTTAGTGCACCCATCCGCTTGCACGCAGCAATGCAGTTCAGTGCAGGACTCACTTGTGACCGGCATTCCGCCAAGTTGAAGTGTGCCTGTGCCCAATGAGCGTTCCCCTCTTATCTTTCATGTCCAGTCCGTAGCGCAGGTTTCATCGACAGACGCGTTTTTTCTGCATGGTTTTCACTTGCAAAGAACGCTCGAACTGCTAGAAGTTCGCCATGTCGACTGCGAACGTCCCCGAGTGGCCTGCGATCGCCGAGGACCACCCCATCAACCAGCTGCTGAAGGCGGTGCCGTCCCTCATCGAGGCTGCCAATGGCTACAACGAGGTGTACGGCGTGACGCTGGATCCCAGTGGCCCGTTCACGACGAAGCTCATCCTGCAGAAGTTCTTGAGAGCCAACGCCAACGACGTGGACAAGGCCAGGACGCAGCTGGGCGAGACGCTCGCCTGGCGCAGCAGCTTCAAGCCGCTGGAGACGCTGGACGAGAAGTTCGCCAAGGAAATCTTCGGTGGACTGGGCTACGTCATTGAGATCGAGGGCGTCCCCGGCAGTGAGAACAAGAAGGACGTCGTGACGTTCAACATCTACGGAGCGGTGAAGGACAACAAGGCCACGTTCGGCAACCTCGACCAGTGAGTGGAGCTGTCCGACATTTGACGAGGCGGTCATTTCGCTGACGTTTTGAATCTGTGGTGGTGGTGGTTCATTCAGGTTCCTGCGTTGGCGTGTGGCTCTCATGGAGAAGGGTATCCAGAAGCTCAAGCTGAATGAGGCGACGGTGCCCATTCCTGACTACGGAGAGGGCCTCGACCCGTACCAGGGCATCCAGGTGCACGACTACCTCAACATTTCGTTTCTGCGCCAGGACCCGGACGTCAAAGTTGCGTCGCGGAAGACCATTGACGTGTTTTCCAAGGTGTACCCGGAAATGCTGAGCCGCAAATTCTTCGTCAACGTTCCTGTTATCATGGGCTGGATGTTCGCGGCGTTCAAGCTCTTCCTGCCGGCGGAGACCGTCCGCAAGTTCACGGTGCTGAGCTACGGCGAGCAGCTTTTCGCCGAGCTGGGCGACGGTGTCCCTGAGATCTACGGCGGCAAGTCCGCCCCACTCGACGCAATTGGCGAGCAAACACTCTACGCAGAGACGAGTTAAGAGTTGTTTGTAGCAAGATGCTTGTACCGTCCCGCAGGGGCCCTGCATCGCTTCAGCTTGAAGCTGTCAAGTTGGCCAGACTAGCTGACAGTACAGTCTAGCCACTATATGTGTTGCGAGTAGGTGGGTGGAAATCTACTTCGGCTCCAGTAGCGAGCAATCGTCACTTCAATTTGGTGTAGTGCACATGACTACGCAAACGCTGCTAAACTGTCCAGATAAACCTTCTCTTCAACTGAAAAAAGCGCTTTTCCACCAATCGACCGGCTGACTCGCCTAGACCGCACTCACGTATCGTACGTTGCCTACGTAGCTGCTCGAAGTTGCGTCTCTCCCTTCGCACCATGGGCCTCCTGCGTTCGCTGGCGGCTGCAGCTGCGTCTGCGCTGCTGCTTCGACTCCATGGCTCTGTCCCCGTTGCTTCAGCTGCGCTCACGGGCGTGGCGGAGCAGCACCGCGTCAGCTTGCGGGTCTTCTTCCGCGCCTTCTGGTACCTTCGCACCCTCCCTCTATAACCAGCTATTGCCCCAAAGCCTCACGCTCAAATCTGCTGCACGCCACAGCCCTGCGTGTCAATGGTTCGTCGGCGACCCGCTGCTGGAGCTCGTGCGCACCGAGGAGTACCGCAACATCGTCAACCTGACGTAAGTCAGCGGGCGTCAGTGCTGCAGCTCCTGGGATTAACCTTCTGACATCCGTTGGTGTGTTGTTGCAGACTGATCCCCGCTGCAGGGATGAAGGAGAAGGAGGACGGGTCTATCACGTGTGAGGCGGGTCCGTTGGAGTGCGCGGGCCACCGCTGGCAGGTCTGCGTGCTGGACAAGGACCGCGACGACGTCGTCAAGTACCTCGGCACGATTGCGGTGGGGTTATGGGCATTGTAATTGCATTCTACGATTGGGATTTTGGCTGATGGGGTCATGCCCGGCAGTGTATTGAAGGAGACGAGTCCGGACAAGTCGGTGACTGGAATACGAAGGCCAAGAACTGCTTGACGGACGAAGAGCGTGTCGTGGTGAAGGATTGCTTTGATAATCGCAGCAAGGATCTACTCGTGAAGGTCGGGGAGTTTGAGTGTGATACTCTACATGTTGCACTTCAAGTAGTTGCATAGTTCTGACATGACTGCCTGTGATTGATTTAGATGATTCGCAACGAGCGCTCTGGAAGCGTTCCCTGGATGCCCTACGTACGTTTACTGCATTCCTGGATTATATATTAGCCTCAGGAATGCTTGTCATGCTTAACTTGTCATGTGTTTGGTTTTGATAGACAATTGTAAACCAACAAGTACTTGGCTCGGCTACCGAAGGTGTGGCTTTGAACGCTTTGAAGGCCGGCGTCTGCTCGGCTTACACTGGCCCCAAGAGCTTCTACCCGGCGGAATGTGTAAAACTTGTTGGCGAGCAAAAAGAGTTTGCACCCGAAGAAACCGTAGTTGTGGACAAAGGCGACAAACCCATGGTGGCAGCCGGAGAGAACTCTCAAGCTGCGGCTGCTCCTGCTGTGCCTGTGCCTGTGAAGGAGGAGGTGAACCTAGGAGTCCCAGCTCCCGCAAAAGAAAACACATTGGATGGTGGTGATGTCTTTGTGGATGTGAAGGGAGCAGAGGCGACCCCCGCAGTTGCCAACGTCCCAATCACTGCAGCAGTGACTGGAAAAGTGCAGCTTGATATGTACTGGCGAGCATTTTGGTACGTATTATTTTATACTACTGTCCATCCTGTTCTGTTTTTTGGCTGATATCGTGATATTGCGTAGCCCCGGGTGCATGTCGTTCATTACGCGACCTTTACTTTCGCTGATCCGAAACAAAGAGTACGCTTCCACTGCTGACTAATGTTGTGTCTCAACACCATTACTTCTAGTACCTTCTAACTCATATTGCGCGCAACCGACCAGATTTCAAGAAATAATCGACTTCCACCCGGTACCGGCAGCGGGTACAACTTTTGACGCGAAGGGAAACTTTGTATGCACTGCTGGCATGGTGGAGTGTCTGGGGCACAAGTGGTTAAGCTGTGCAGTTGAGGAGTTCCATCAAATCGGAGATCTGGTGGAGCGTATTGCTGTGAGTATCTGCGTTGACGCAAACTCTCCCCTTTTCATATTCGCATACTTACATTGGATACGTTCTGAATTGGGACAGTGCATGGAAAGCAAGGACAACAAGGGCATGACCTGGAGCTTTATCATGAATCGATGCTTTGAAGGAGAGGCACACACGAAGATGAAAACTTGCTACGACACGAAAAGTGATGATCTCCTTCGACAGGTACGGCCGAAAACCGACGTAGTGTACCATTTCAATAATAGTCCAACTAACTATTGTTTTTTATTGTAGAATGTCGCAAAGCGGCAGTCACTGCGTGTGCCCTGGGTGCCCTATGTAAGTTGTCTACTTCATTTCTGCCTATGACCTGATCAAAGCTGACAATTTCATCTGAGAACTGCAGGTTATCATTAATGGTGAGCCATTAGGCGACTCATCGCACGGAATCGGGCTGAAGCAGCTAACAGATGCCGTGTGCAAGGCGTACTCGGGACCGAAAGATGTGAGTTTCCTTGAATATCTTCGATCGCGAACCTACTCTGACGAACGTTGGTTTCTATGAAACATCAGTTGTGGCCAGCGGCATGTCAGCCCAAGCGGCTTCGTGATGAGGAAGAATCAAAGCCTCCAGCCGAAGATGATGTGGTCAAGCCTTGCGCTCCTAAGAAAAAGGATGCTGGTAACGCTGGCGCGCAGTATGACGATGCCCCAGGTATCGGCAAGCCACTCCCAGTACCGGAGGCCAAGACTGTCACCGAGTTTGATGCTAAGGTCATTGGAGGCAAGCAGGCTGACGAGCAAGAGGCATCCGATGGGGCCACGATGACGGCGGTAATTTTGCCTGGCGTGTGCTTTGTCGGTCTGATTGTCGTGGCGCTTCGGCTAACGCGCGACCACAAGAAGGATGCGTAAAAGAGAGAAGTGAGCAAGCTGGTGTAAACTTATCTGGGTGGTAGCTAGCTGGCTCCCGTTAAATTTTACGTACAGAAGTGGTTTTCTTTCTTTCTTTTTCGTGCCTCGTAGTCGTATCAACGCGATTCAAACGATCAACCGACAAAATTATTTGCACTCAGCCTAGACCCCTTCCATATCATCACTATCCTTGCTGTAGCTCTTTTGCTTCTTCTCGGTGACGGAAGGACGCGGGTTCTCCTCGTCCGAGTCGGACTCGATCTCTGGGTTGATGTCCTCATCCGACGACGAGCCGTGCGTGTTGCGTGTCATCTCGATACCCGGACTCTCTGTCATAGGTAGCTGTAAATATTATAACAGCAACGAGATTAATCGTTAGCATCACGATGAACACCTCAAACTCCAGTTGACCTTCCAACATACCTGCATAGAGTACGCGAACTGTGAACTGTTCTGCGTCGGCCGCCAGATGAAGGTCATAGCAGCCGAGACGGTAAAGTTCAGCACAGGCCAAGCCACGAGCTGCATCCACTCCCACTCGACATCCCATTCGAATACGCCGAGCCGACTGCAGACGGCCACAACCGTGAGAAGCGTGAAGAACACGATGAAAGCTGCTAAGGACCACGCCAGCCAGCGGTACATGCTAAGCTTGGCAAACTGCTTCTGGTCACGAAGATCGCGCAGGATGCGCTCCATTGAGTACTGGATCCACATGATGAACGTGAGGTTGCACAACAACTGGATGAACGACCACGCTGTCGGCTTCTCACGGAAGTCAGCACCACTTGATGTGCCGCGCGTGACCTCATCGGCAATCCCCGACACGAAGTACGCCATCGACAAAAAAGCAATTACGCCGACTTCAACGCGACTCAAGTGGCTGCGCACAATGCCGTAGCCCAAGCACACCACAAGCAGGATGATACGCGCCAGCGTACGAACGAACGTCTACCATAAATTGCATCAAAACCACCACAATTCAAGTCGTCAGTCATCAAATCAACCCCTCTTCCCTGCACACAACTTCACAACTCACATCCAAAATCACGGCAATCAGGAACGTCGTCGGGTAGGGGCAGCACACGGGCTCTCCCGTCTTGTTCATCCGGAAGAACGCGTAGAACCAGACCGCAGACGCCGCCGTTCCCATGACCAGAATCAACAAAATTCCCCAGTGGAGCGACAGCAACTGGCGACGGTAGCGGATGAGCAGGAACATGAAGAACACGTCCAGCACCAGGTATCCGACCGTCAGGAACGCGCTGAACGGCAGCATACCGTACAGCACGGCGGGCAGCATCCCGTACGGGTTGCGCACCTCCATGGATCCCGTAAACGTGAGCGTCTCTGTGGGGGCGCCCTCATCCTCCGCGCACACGAACACCTGCGTGTCCGTCCAGCCGCTCGTGTTCACGAGATGCGACACGTTGGCGCTCACCGAGGGCGTGGACGAGTTCACGACGGGGAACACGAAGCGCTGGATGTCCGACATGCCGTCGAACTTCATCCCGTCCACGTCGGAGCAGGCCAGCAGCTCGATCTTGTCGGCCACGGCCTGGAAGTCCTCGTAGCTGTCCACGTGGTAGAAGAAGACCACGAGTCTCCAGCCCGCCATCTCCTGGGTCACGTTCACGCCGCTGATATCGATCTATGCGGCGGTTGCAACGTTTTAGTTCCTCCAGTTAGTCATATGATGGTGGTATTACAGTGTGTGAGTGTGTGTTAGTTAACACGTACCGTGACCGACGAGTTGCCCGAGCGCGCGAGGATGGGGCCCTTGTCTGTGGCGAACAGCTTTTCCGCGCGCTGGAAGGGCGGCACCCAGTAGCTGCTCTCCACGGGGTAGATGGAGGCGGTCACGGAGCGCAGCGCCAGCACCAGCAGCAGCAACAGCGAGGACGGCACGAGCCTCGACATCTTCGCGAGCTTTTCTTCAGAGTGCGGACTGAACAGCTTCCGAGGGTATCTGGCGCGCGGGCATTGGTGGAAATTCCGAGGAAAATGAAAGACATTTCTCATTGGTCGAAATACGTTTGAAGACGATGTGACAGTTGATGATCATTCCGCACTCGAGAGCTCCGTCATGGCGCCGCTGGTAGGCGCTCTTGCGGCCGCTGTGCCGCGTCCCCACGGCATTTTCTCGAGTCTCCGCTGGCGTCGATGTAATATCCTGTTCGTCGCACTCCTGTTGATATGTCGGCGAGATCTGCTGGCGTCCTGCTCGATCCACACGGTGCACGACAAGATCACGGGCTGCAAGGTCACGGAGCGGATGTTTGCGAACGGCAGCGGACCCTGGGGGATTAGTGGGCACTCCAGCGTCCACGTCAACGCGACGATACGTCCACTGAGGGAGGACGAGGTGCAGGACACCATCACGGTGCGCAGACTGCGCGACTACTTCGACTTCGGCGTCGTCTTGGCCGCCTACTCGGCGGACGCGGCGCTCGCTGCAGGCTTCGACGACCGTGCGGCTTGCAGCTGGAACGTCTCCAGCGACAGCAACGTGCAGGGCCAGCTGCAGGTCGAATTCTACCCCGTGAGCAGCGGCCAGACGCTGCAGCTCAACGCCACGTTCTACCCGCGGGAAGGAGGTCTACAGACGGCGCTGCTCGTGCCTTGCTGGAAGCAGAAGAGCGCGGCGTTCGGTTACCCTGTGAGTGCAGACGAATTTGTGGCGTATCCGATGGTGGACCCGCTGCTGCATTTGGATGCGGCGATTGCGTTTCAGAACGCGTACGGATACCTGCCCGGACTGCTGTTTGGACTGTTCCCGTTCAAGTGAGTGGAAGGTTTCTGCTTTTTTGTATTTATTAGTTTTTTTAAACCGGAGGGACTGAGAACTTTTGTTTACACTGCAGTGGAGTGTTATCCTTGATGTATGGGACGTTGGACGCGTATTTCTTGGTGCTGCTGAACCGCCACCGCCAGAGCGTTGTCGGGACCCACTACTTCCTGCTTGTAGTGCTGCTTCTTGCAACGGGTGAGTTGAAATTGCTTTGTGCAGGTATTGACAGACGAAGTGACTAATTTGTTGCTTTTTGTTCGTGCAAAGGCGAATCGGTTGCGTGGTTTGTGACGTATAAGCTACTGAACGATTCGGGTGTGCCGGTTTGCTGCCCGTACCCGAACTTGGTGCTTTTCTCCACTTTCGTGAAGGTGCTGGCAGGCATGGTGGCACGCATAGCTACCACCCTTGTTAGCTTGGGCTACGGAATTGTGCGCATGCAAATATCATGGCCGGAGGTTTTTGTGGTTTCCGGGCTTGGAGTGTGCTACTTTATCGCCGTCGGGGCATTGGAAGTGAGTCATCTTGTCAATCAGTCGGATGGGTCCGTGCAACCCCCTGCCGTCTGGGAAGCTCTTGTTATTACGACAAATGCATGCTTCGGGGGTTGGATTTTCTTATCGCTCGAGCTAACGCGCAAGAACCTCGCAGCCTTTGGCCAGGTATTACCAAGGCAGTACACTTCAGATTGCCACTTGTCCATCTAACACGTATTATGCTTTTGTTGTTTTTGCCCTTGCTAACAGACAGCGAAACTTCAGATGTACACTTCACTGAATCGGATCCTCGTTGGTTATGTTGTGATTTCCTTCTTTTTGATGGCGATTGAAGGGGCTGTGTAAGTACTGCTTGTCATTTTTACTGGAGCTTTGGACGAATTCCATCACCTCTTCATTGCTAGCATACTCTTACGTAGTATTTCTGCGCTGCAGCTATTCAGGTGCTATATGGGTGCCGTGGACTTACACGTGGGTGGTATGGGCGGCCACTCGCCTGCTCTTCTTTGGAATTTTGATGGTGGTGGTATATTTGTGGCGACCGACACAACACGGGCTGTTGTACGCACGCATGGACCAACTTCCCAGTCGTGAACCGGTCACACCCTCGTCAATTGCTCGGGGGATCGAATTGACGCAGCGTGTGGCTTCAGCTGCGGATGATGAAAACTCACCTCCGGTGAAGGATTCTCCAGTCAAAGAGGGGTCTAACAATAGCACACGCGACTCCACTGTCCAGTCGCTGTGACACGGGGTAAAGCAAAACCAGGTATATGTGAACTGGAAAATGGAGCACAGGCGCGTTAAGCAGGTAATAATTATTATGAGGCTCGCCTTTGACAAACTGAATGATCTGGCTTTGTCTAACAACAGCGCAAGCACGCGCAGAGCGAATTAGCAAGTGATAAAAGATAATTGTCCACAACAATTGTGGGTTCGATCGACCAGAATGGCTTTATAAAACTCCAAAACGACTACTACGTAGTATCGGACATGTGTGCTGCACCAACAAAGCGGGGAGGGTTTCCGAAAGTCGAGCATCCCTATAAATAGGGGCCGCTGTGATTGGAATGGAATAGTCAACACCAGAACTGGAGGGCTGCATTATCCGCGATAAGAACATCAAGGGAGGTGGCACTACTTTGCGTGGAATCAAGACATAAGTCGCCAAGGTCAGTCGATAACGATCACAGGGGTTAGTACTACTGGCCAACTTCGACGCCAGGACTCGACGAGGACGAGAGCTTCTCCTCTGGTAGCAGTTGACCTACCGCACAAGGAAGTCAGCCACCCCATGCGCCTTGCTCCTCCGAGATATCAAGTTTGTTTCGTTTAGAACCTCGAGACAGCCAGGAGCAGACACACGCCGCCAGCCAAGCCACTTGTGGTGCCTCGACGAAGTCGGTAGGCCCCCGCTGGATGGGAAGTGTCATGCGCCAGTCCGTTCACCCAATGGAAGCAAACGCAGACAGCGAGAAGCGACGCAAGCTCGGCATGGAAGACGATGACTGGCAGGACCTAGCGACGGAGAACTCGTCCGAAAGTGTCCAACCAGAGACTACAGATCATTCGCACGCACCAAATTATCGGGGGCCTTCCTTTGGGGACGATCCCACGACTGCTCCAGATTTCATGACCCAAGACAACACACCAAGCAACGATCTACCTCCTGCTGCAAGGCCGCCGCTAGTAACGAGAAGTGGTAACGCCAAGGTGAATGGCACTTCCGAAGCGAATGGTAACGAATTTGATGACGACGAAATCGAAGGAGCAGCAGAAGTACTCCCAACACCTCTAACTGGTGGCGCTGAGTTTAGTGTCACCAGGACCGGTAGGCAGCTTACGTTCGCGGACGAGACCGGCGGTGCACTAGTGGAAATGAACTACTCGAATCGAACACACTACAGCAAGCAGGCAGGTCCGGGCACGGTGCAAGGAGTTCCCAAGGGTGGTTGTTGCGTAATCCAGTAACTCGTCCAGATAGCGCGTCTCCATACTTACCCCTCGCAGCTCCGAAGGTGAAAGCGGCATGTTGAACGAGTTCCGAGCCAACCCAGTGATGCCAATGAGCTCGCCAAATTCCGTTTGTGCGACTCTCGTCGGACGTGTTGAAGTCGATCACCGCCGCTACAGCTTCTGTCCCGGCGTAATAATTATGAGCGGAGTTTGCCTCAACCGTAGTATTGGTAGAAGCACAGCCTTTCAGTCCCATAATGCATAGCACTCTCTCGTTGCACTCTTCTCTACTGTTTGAATGAGCAACGTAAAACAAACAACGCTCAACAAGTTAGCGCTCGGAAAAAAAAATAGTACAAGTAAATGATACAAACGGTACGGAGTTAAAGACAACCCGACATGGTGGATCAAGCAAACGTTTGAGTTTCTTGACTAGTTACACTTCCCAGCATGACCTTCTTGTTCCCCAAAATACTCTCAGCGGAATGGCAACAACAATCCAAGCGCAGTGAGCAGCGTAGCGAGCGCTGGCTCGGGCCAGAATCGAAGTCGCTGTGGCGACCGAGTCCTCAACTCTACTTGTTGGCCTTGGCAGCCTTGTGGCGGGCGATACGGCGGCCGACACCGCGAATCTTCTTGCCGCGGTTCTTGGCCTCCTTAATCTGCTTGCGCGAGGTTTCGACCTTCTCGACCAGACCCTGGCGGATCAGACGGTACTTGGGCTCGAAGCGCTTGGCGTCGTTCACCGTGTCGTACACGAGACCGAAGCCCGAGCTCTTGCCGCCTCCGAACTGGGTGCGGAAGCCGTACAGGAAGACCGTGTTGGCATCCTTCACCTTGTACATCTGCGCACAGCACCATCAACACCGTCAGCCATCCATCCACGATCTCTCCGACTGTTGTGCGTTGTCCAGCCAGTCAGCGCATGTCTCCCAAGCGTAAAGTCTCAGTCTATCAGCAGTGCAATCGGCTCTGAAGATTTCCTCTCCGTTGTGCTGATAGCTCAGCTATGAGCTAATGAATCTGTGTGTGTTCCTGTGTGTGTCTTGTGGCGCTGACTGACTGACTGGCTGACTGATCTATACAGTAGAAGTGATTGGGTGCGTGTCGTACCTTGGCGACCTTCTCCTGAAGCTCAGCCTTGGGCACGTTGGCGCGGCCCGGGTGGATGACCTCCACCACCTAGTGATCCATGGCACAGTACGGCAAGTCAGAGTCAGACATGCAGGCGCGGGGCTGAGCAGTGCAGTGTAGTGCAGTGTAGGACGGACGGAAGGACGCACCATTTGGCGGCGAGCCAGGAGGCTGTTGCGGAGGAACTTGCGCGTGCGCACCGTGACGGGGACCTTGTCAGCCATGCTTGTTGTCTTTGACTTAGTAACGAGAAGTTCTGCGGGGAATGGAGTGAGCCGCTGGCGGGCGGCGCGAGCGAGGCGAAGACCTCCAGAGCCAACCAATCCGCCGCTCTGCGCGCGGGCCAATCAGCGCCCCGACCGGCTCCTACATATCGGTAATGCCAGGTTTATTAGACTTAAGAGGTCAAATCAAGAGATACGTGCTGATTCAGTAATAAGATGCTGTAGAGAATATGAACAGGGAGGTCGATGCTTCGGCGCAATACTCGCTACAGTGCCATGTCACTAACGTTCTTGTGTTGGCCACGTGCAGCCATGTTCGACATGCAGAAACGACAACATGGAGGTGGCGGGTTATCTGGCAATTTTGGCGCGGACTCCGCGTGTCTAAAGCTATGCACACCAAAGTATCGCTATTATAATAGCTGCACCACCGCAGCATCAACAGCAGCATCGGCACGGAACATCTAGGCCTCGGTGGAGGCCGCCGTTTGCTTGAGCATCTTCTGGGCGCGAGCCTCGGCCTTCTTCGTGGCGTTCTCCTGCAGACGCTCCTCCTCGGCCTGCGCCTGCTTGTGCAGGTCGTCCAGGATCGACTGCTTGTAGCTCTCGAACGTGCCGTCGTACACCACCACGTCCTGGTCACCGCCGCACACCCACAGCACGCACTCGGTCGACTCGATCAGACGCGCGTCGTGCGTAACAATCACCACGCCGCCCTCGAAATCGCGGATGGCGTCGCACAGCGCATCGATCGACTCGATATCCAGGTTGTTCGTCGGCTCATCCATGATCAGGATGTGCGGGCGCATCAGGATCAGCTCGGCAATCACCACACGGGCCTTCTGACCACCAGACAGCAGGCGGTTCTTGATCTCGTGTGCGTGGCCCTCGAGACCGACCTTGCCGAGCAGATTACGCACCTGCTGGTAGGTCTGGTCCTGGAACAGGCGACGCAGGTACTCCACAGGCGTCTCACCCATAGGCAGCTTGTCCACAAAGTGCTGACTGTAGATACCAAGACGCACGCGCGGGTTGCGACGCACCTCGCCCTCCGTCACGATCACCTCGCCAGTGATCATCTTCAGCAGCGTACTCTTACCCACACCGTTGGGGCCCACGATACACACACGCGACGTCGTGTCGATACCGAAGTCCGAGTTCTTGAACAGATACGGGCCCTCGCCATAACGGAAACTGGCCTCGCGAACCTCAAGAATGGGCGGTGACACGACTGTAGTCTCTGGGAAGCTGAACTGCACGATGTACTCCTTCGGTCGCTCCAGCAGGTCCACGGGGGCCGACGCATCAGCCGCGTCATCAGGCGTAAGCGCTTTCTTCTTTGCGGAACGAGCACCAGGCTCACGTTTCTTCTTCACAATCTCAGTAGCCTTCTTGGACGATTTACCGGAAGCCTTGAGGTTACGGAGCTGCTTCTGCTGCTTCTCCCAAGCCTTCTCCATCTGCTTGCGCTTCTGCTTCTCCATCTCACGGAACATGTCGTAGTTGCCCTTGTAGTGGACAATCTTTTTGTTCTCAAGGTGCAGCACCTCCGTGCAAACGCTGTTCAGGAAGTCGGCGTCGTGGGACACCACAAGCAGCGTCTTCTTCCACTTTTGCAGGTAGTCATCCAGCCAAATGACGGCATTCAGATCCAAGTGGTTCGTCGGCTCATCAAGCATCAGTAGCGTCGGTTCCACGTAAAGGGCCTTTGCCAGCGAGATACGCATACGCCAACCACCAGAGAAATCCTTCGTCACCTTCTCCTGCATGGCCGAGTCGAAACCCAGACCGAAAAGAATACGGCGTGCGCGGGCCTCAGCAGCAGACGCGTTCATGGTCGACAGCTGCTCGTACACCTCGTTCAATCGGTCGTCCAGGGCCGAGTCCTGCTTGGTCTCCAGCTCGGCAAGCAGGTACTTCTCCTCCTCCAACAGCGCCCAGCGCTCGGCGTCGGCTTTCAGCACGGCGTCCACGGCACGCGTGTCGTCAGCGACAACCTCCTGCTCCACGTACAGGCAGTCGATCTTGGGCGGGATCTTGAGCTCGCCCAGCGCAATCATCTTCAGGATCGTCGTCTTACCCTGCCCGTTAGGTCCGACCAGACCGTACTTGCCGCCAGCGTTAATGTGCAGCGACGCGTTGTCGTACAGCAGCTTGTTGTGCGCGTTAATGCTGAAGTTCTCGATGTGGATGTCCGTGGCGTTCTCCCAGTTCGAGTCCTCCGTGAAGGCCTGCTGCGAGACGGAGAACTGCGCGCCATCCATGGGGTTGGCGGCGCGGTGGTATTCATCCTCGCGCTCCTGGCGCTCCTGCTCCTCTTTCAGGCGCTTTCGCTCCTTGTTGCTGAGGCGCTTGCCGTCCTTGTCCTTCTTGCTCTTCTTCTCCTTCTTGCTCTTCTTCTCTCCGTCGTCTTCCTCCTCCTCCTCGTCGTCGTTCGTCTCAAAGGGGAGTTTGGATTTCTTCTTCTTTTTCTTCTTGTCCTTTTTCTCCTCCTCCTCGGGTTGGTCCACGGGGTCGAAGAAGAGGTCGGTGGAGATCATCTTCTTCTTGCTCTTCTTCTTGTCCTTCTTCTCCTTCTTCTTCTCCACCACAGGCTCGGGCTTCTCTTCCTCTTCCAGCTCCTCTTCCACCTGCTCTTCTTCCTCCTCCTCCTCGCTCTCCTCCACCTGGACCTTCTTCTTGCCCTTCTTCTTGTTCTTCTTCTTGCTCATACTCGCAGCCGCCAGCGCGTACTCGTCCGCCTCTTCCTCCTCTTCCTCCTCTTCCTCCTGCTGCTCCTCGTCGCTGTCGCTGTCTTCCATGAGCGCCGCGAAGTTGACGTTCTTCTTGTTCTTCTTCTTGTTCTTCTTCTTGCTCATGCTGGCCGCCATCTGCGTGTACGGATCGTCGGCCTCCTCCTCCTCCTGCTCCTCCTCCTGCTCGGCGTCCGAGGCCGTGCGCTGACTGGTCTGCTCCTCGCTGGCCTTGACGGCCTGGCGCTGCGCCTTGCGCGCCTTCAGTTTCTCCTTGCGCGCCGCCTTCTTGTCGGTCTCGCCAGCAG
>JAHQIV010000738.1:0-16883 GCA_030463285.1 Phytophthora europaea
TTCTTGCCCTTGCGGATAGTCGTTGCTAACGTTCGGTTAGGTGCCAGGCGATAGAGAAGCGCCGTTTCATCGAAGTTGAACACATCATCAGGTGCAAACTGTGCTACCAGCTCTTGTAGCTCTAGCCTGGCATCACGCACTGCATCATCTTCTACAGCTCCACCTTCTCCGTGTAGCACATGGGAGCGGATACCATTGCGCTTCTTAAAGCTTTGGAGCCAGCCGTTGCTAAACCGGAGTTGCGTGGAATCGATGCCTAAGCGCTCCGCCAGCTCATGCGCCTTCAGCAGGAGCACGTCGTCCGCCATTGCCGTTTTAGCTTCGTTCTGAAAGAAAAATTCCCTCAGTTCCCGCTCGAACTGTCAGAATTTCACTCTGTGCCGCTTGGTTGCACTCAGGTCGACGTAGCTGAAGTAGGAAGAAGGCAGGTTGCGCCGTCGGGCAAGTGTGGAACGGCTGACCCGGGCCTTGAACGTCGCGTAGATCCACTCAGCGAGCATGGGGTTGTTCATGCCAGGATTCTGCTTGAGCTTTAGGTGCACTTGGAGCTTTTGTTCTAGCGTCAGACAGGTGCGAGGAGACATTGCGAGGGAAGGGGGCTTGCGTTGGGCGTTGGGCGTTGAGCAGTGGGGGCTTTGAAGAGTGTGTGGTCGTGAACAGTGTGAATCAAATAAACAGGTTAGACCTAATTTGGTCCTCCAAAATGTGACTCATATACCTTGTATACATATAAACAGCGGTTATACAAAAACTAAGTAAAATATTTGGTAGCAACAAAGCTTGCATCAAATAAATGGCAAGGCTCAAATAGGGAGGATCATATAAACAGGTTTGACTGTACACCCACTTCGAACTCTTCAACCTTATATCTGCGTATTTTTGACATCGCATAACCTGTCACATTGGATACTAAAATGTGTTTTATAAGTGAAGTACTCTTGAAGATTGTATTGATCCACTAAGCTATGATTTTGTGGTCCACATATTTGAATTCCGTTGCAACAATCGTGGCCACGCATCGTCGCCATCCGGGACAACAAACGCATAGGAAACATGTATGTGGCCGTCTACCTCGTAAAAATGGCGCAGAGCTGGCATAATGATCTCATCCCACTAGAATTGAAGAACACCGTGAGCGAAGTTCATCTCCTTCAGCTCAGTGTCCATCCGAGAAGAAATCTTGTGCTTCCTAGCTTTTAAACGTAGTTGATTAACACCGTGTCCAAGTGTATAGCCCCACGTCACACGCGGCCAGCGGGAGAAGCTAGTAGATCCGTTGCTGGATATTCACGAGTCCTGCTATGGTGACAAGGCAGTCCCGCACGACTTCGTCATTCCGTCTCAGGCACCGTGGCCAGAGAAGAGGTGGGGAGTTCACCTAGCGTTTTTGTGGCGAGTAATAAGTGGGCAAGAAAGGTTGTTGATAAATAAACGACCTAAGTTTTGAGCGCCTGTCACGGACTGTCGTGTGGGAAGCTGTCGCACAATAAACTAGAGGGTTGGGCTGGTAGCGCTGGTCGTATAGTGTTCTTGTAATGCTACATTAAAAAAAAATCGAGCGCCCAAGCGAACTACATGATCTAACAGGCCGCTTTGGTCGCGCCGTCTCGTCAGATTTATATAGTGAGAACCGGGAATCATTTTACGACGACGAGCGTTGACCCCATGGATGATGATAACGCTGAGCAGATTGAGATAGAAGAAATTAAAACTGGACTTGACCCGTTTGGTAAACGTGCATCTGCACGCAATACGCTGAAGCAGCCCGAAACGGGCAAGATGGGCAACTATGTGTACCCTAGCGACTACCCGGCAGCAGACTGGGAGTTAGCTGCATGTCGTCGACTTTTGATCGCAATCTCGCGCTGCAAACAAGCTGATTATGAGGGGCTTGCTCTTTGCTCTTTTGGATACGATCGGCGTTATTCTGATCTGTACCATTGTTTTTTTTTGTCGAATGCACGCAGTCCGTATTCGCATCCATTCCCACTAATTTCTTTACTTTGCTGCGGATATGGGACGCATTTTTCATTCGCGGTGTGCTGGTTTTCTACGGAGTTGGCCTTGCATTGTTGTTTCGTGCGGAAGAAAATCTTTTTCATTCAAAAACTGCAGCTGAAGCTGAGGAGTATTTGCGGGCCAGTGGCCACAGCTGTATTGATGCAGATGGAGTTTTCTCACTTAACACTTCGTCTGGAACTAGCCGAACCTCACTACTAAGTATAATTGTACTTCGAAGTATAATTGTACTTCGAAGTACTTTATTATGAATGCAGGGCTTACGGATGAGCAGCTTGGAAAACACAGGTTTCTTCGACACTCACCACCGTTGTGTTGCGCAACGATACACGATGTACGAATCCTTCAGCGTCCCCAACGCGAATAAAGTCGTCGATTTTAAACTGCGAGTTGAACGCGAGAAACGACATTGTGGAACGACGGATCAAAGCCCAGCGCGATAGCCAGCCCAATCACTCCCAGCACCGAGTACTTCAGAGTGGCGCTGCAGCCCAGCTCAGACGAGTAAATGATCAGCGCGATAATCAGCAACGTCGTTAATCGAAGAATCTACATGTTGTTAACCCTTAAAAGTACTGGAAATTTCTACTCATCCCTTTTCTATACATTTGACCAGCAACATCGCCTACTGCGGCGCCGCTGTGGGCAGTAGCATATTCCCAGAATTTGAAATCTTAAATACCTTGCCAGAGTCCAGATCGGTCACTGTCATCGGTGGCGACGGCGTACTGGGTGTCTTGGCCACAGTTCGCTCGGGCGAAGACCTCGTACCTGACGCAGCAAAACCATTACCGACTTTGGAGTATCCCAACTTCAGTCGACGTCGGTGCGCATTACGAAGCTTGAGTAACACTGGGTGGCTGCAGAGTTCCAGCACTTCGCACACATTCGTGACCAGGTCCTCCGGTGAGAGGAGCGCCAACGCACGTCCCACCGTGGCACTCACCTGCTCCGCACTGTGACTAACCGCTTCACCGCAGGCTGCTAGTGCCAGCACGTCACCTTCCGCAGCACTACAAAGCGCCAGTGCTACGCAGAACATGCCTTCAAGTCCAAGCAGCAGACACACGTCCCAGCAGCACAACAATGTGTCAAAGCGCAGCTGCGAGTGCGACGCTGTTAGCGTCACGTCCGAAAAGAGTGTCGGAAACCACTTGTACGCCAGCAGACACACCGGTAATCCAGCGCTGTCCAGCGCCGCGTGAAAGTTGGGCAGATGCAGTCGCGCCACCTCCTGCAGGACGTCACCAACTTCGACGAGCGAGCGAAAAAGGTCGAAGTGGTCGCGTCCGGTGCCTTCACAGCAAATACCGAACACATGCGGTAGAATACGAGCCACGATACCACGTAAAAATCTAAAAGCTTCAACTTCGTCGTTCTCCAGCACTTCCAGCAAAATGAAGGCAAGGCCGTTCATTCCTTGCATATAGAAACTTGGGGATGAGGGAGGAGACGAAGTTGAAGAGGGCGATACTGGGTCCTCATCAGTTCGCACATCCAGCGAACAGCTCGACAAGAAACCATGTAAGACGCGTTCCAAGCACTCCAATCGAACCGCGCGCTCACTTTCATCCAATTTTGGTGCACCTGCTGAGCCTGCCAACCATTTCGCAGTTCGCGGGATATCTTTCTGCACTTGCAGGTCGTCACTGATATAGATAATAACAACACAAAAAGGGTCAACTGTGCGGTCACACCACCTCACAGAGCATTAGACAAACGTACTCTTCAGACAGCCGCGTGCCGACCAGTTGCTGGAATAGCTCCTTGTACTCCTCGTCGCTGCGTGCGGGGATCAATGCCCAGCGGAAAATTTGCCGCCAATACTTTGCACGCAAAGTTGTGTTTTTCTGCATCAGCTGAAGAGCTTCAATAAATCGTCCACTCGACTGCAGCACTCGCAGCATCTCCGAGAGCTCTCTGTCTGGCAAATATGCTGCCGATTGGGTGGCACTTGTCCAGTCTTCGTCGGACGGGAACGACGGTGCGGTGTCCATCGGGCTCAGCTCTTCCTCAACATCTTCATCACTCAAGTCGAGTTCATCAAAGTCCATTGCATCCTCCACGCCTTCAAACGCCTGGTCCAGATGACGCATGTTCATCGAACTCTGCAGTTGCAGCGCGTCCAGATCAAAGGACCCGCGAGCTAACGCGCCACCTGGTACCAACCCTTCGGCTATCGTGATCGCCCGCTGTATTGCATCTGTCCAGACTCTGCGGTCCGTCTCCGACCGAGCTTGGAACAACATGGAGTGCGCTTGCACCGTCACAATGAAGCAGAACTTGCGATCTGACACGAGCTCGTGCACGGGCTTGACGGAGCTGCCACTGCTCAGCAGCAGCACCCGCTTCGTCTTGCTGCTGCTATGGCTATGGCTATTCTTCTTGCTATTGCCGATCGCCATGGGGGTTTTCACCTTCAGCTGGCAGGTCAATAAGTCCCCGGATAAGTCCACAACCTGCTCTTTCCAGTTCATCCGCGACGACTTCCGGTACCTGGCCAGCGACTTGAGCTGCGTCAACGGACTCGTGTACAGTTTCGCCCGCAGCACGCCACACTTGGCCGGACTTCTCAGAAACCTCAGCGACACGGGCAACGGGTTTGTGGACTCCAAGAGCAACTTCCTCACCTCAAGTGACGTGAGCGTCTGCAGTGAAACGCCATTGGCACTGACCAGCAGCGATCCTCGGGGCACGTGGACGCCCGCGACTGTCAAATTCTGCGACGTCTTGACGCAACACTCGTGGATCCACTCGTACACGGAGCTGAGACGGGCCATATCAGCTCTCTGGGGCATACTCACTTCAAGGAAGTCGCTCTCCGCGTTGTCCTCCGACGTCCTCGAGTCGCTGTCTCTACTCCAGCCCATGGGGCTCAGCGGCCGTCGAGGGATCGTCAACTTCAACGCCGCCGAGCGGATCGCACCCACCCACTGACGCACGTCATCCGCGTGACGCGCACTCAGCAGCAACTTGGTTGCACTTGTCGCGACGTCGTCGGCGGCCTCTGACGCGCCAGTCTGAGATGCGGTCGTGACCTGGAAGGCGTTGTGTCGGCCGACCAAAGGGAACGGCAACGTCTTGACAGCTGCGCCCCGGACATCCAGTTCGCGGCGTAACGTCATCCCACTGCTGCTGAGGCTGACGTTCACGTTGCTTTTGCTCCTATCAGGAGACGACGTGGCCGACGCGGTGGACGCCCCCGATGACGAGCGAGACAGCAATTCTTTCTTGCTCACGTCCGACGCGTACTCGCGCAGCGTGCCACACTCGGACAGCACGAAGTAGCGCTTGTGCCAGCCGCGCAGCAGCTTGCCGCGGCCCTCGCGCGCCCACAGAACGCCCTCCATGGCGGCGAGAAGACGTCGCTAGTTAGTTAGTTGCCGTATCGTGCAGTGTGAAGAAAACGACTGCGGGTTTGTATGGGTGGATTATGAACCAATCCGAGGCGGTACAATCGTTACCTACTGTGATTGGTGGATTTTAATTGTACAATGGACCAATAGACACGTTCTGATAATGCTGAGCCACTCGTTGGTGGACATTCGCTCAATTGACCCGCCGGCTTCCGCACCGCTGCCACTCGCCCGCGCTCAAGAGCCTCTACACGCCGCCACGATGGAGAACGCCGCCTCTCGCTTCGGCCAGCACCTGGCACACACCGGTACGCTGCGTTTGCACCCGTTTACAGCGCCCACTTCGCTCTGTAGCCAATACACGACGCCCATAAAGCACCGAACCATTGACTCCTTATTATTTTATTATTATTGTTATTATTATTTAACTTAATAGAGAAAAAGTTCCGCGACCGCGCGCTGAAGAAGCTGACGGTGTATCTGACCAAGAAGACGGAGTGGACGGAGCTGGAATGGGACAAGCTCTGGAAGGCGCTGTTCTACTGCATGTGGATGAGCGACAAGCGCCCCGTGCAGGAGGAGCTGTCCACGAACCTGGCAGCGCTCGTGCACAAGGTCCCGTCCGCCGAGGCGGCGCTGCAGTTCGTGCACTCGTTCTTCCGCACCATGCACCGCGAGTGGCACGGGCTGGACGGTCTCCGGCTGGACAAGTTCTACTCGCTCGTGCGCAAGTTCGTGCGCGAGACGGTGGCGCTGCTGCGCGTGCAGGACTGGGACGAGGACCTGCTGCAGACCTTCGTGACCGTCCTGTCGGCTGAGGTGGTGAGCCAGCTGCCCAACGGACTGCGCATGCACCTGGCGGATCTCTACCTGACCGAGATCTACAACGCCGCGGGCAAGGACGTGACCACCGAGGCCTTCGTGACGCTCATGGAGCCTTTCTTCACGCTGCTGAGTGGCGAGTACGACAAGATCGTCTTCAAGCGCGTGCGCGAGCTCGTGTTCGAGGACATGCTGACCAAGTACAAGTTCGGCCCGCAGCCGGAGAAGGAGAGCGAGAAGGAGGACAAGGAGGAGACCGATGACGAAGAGGACGCTGAGGAGGAGGACAAGGCGTTCGAACAGGTCGACGTGGCGCAGGTCCAGCACCGCATCTTTGCCATCGCCTCGGCTGATGACACCGCGGAGCGCAACCGCTCGGCGCTGTACACGCTATACAAGAAGTTCTTCACGGTCACACATGTGGACTCGTTCCAGGCTGCGCAGGAGGAGGCGGCTAACCCTACCAAGAAGACGAAGAAGGAAAAGAAACAAAAGGAGGAGGTCAAGCCTGCCGTGACCGATAAGGTGGAGGATTCCCTGAAGGTGGAGGAGGCCGATGAAAAGAAGAAGACTAAGAAGTCTAAGAAGCGCAAGGCGAAGAAGGAGGCCGAGACTGAACCCGAGACTGAGAAAAAGACTGAGGTTGAGGCTGAGACCAGCGCCAAGACGGATGATGAGGTGAAGGAGGAAACGGTTAAGACCCCTGCAAAGAAGAAAACCAAGAAGCAAAAGGTGGCCACCGAGACGAAGACTGAAGATGTCGACATGACGCCGGCTGAGACTGACAAGAGCACGGAGAAGAAACAAAAGAAGCAGATAAAAGATGAGAAGAAGTCGAAGCAGGAGGAGAAAAAAACGAAGCAGGAGAAGAAGACTGTGGAGACAGCGCCTGTTGAGCGCGTGAAGGAGAAATCTCCGGCGAAGGAGCAGGCAAAGCTCAAGCAGGAGAAGGTGGAGAAGAAGGAGAGCTACACTAGTGTGACCAAGAGCGGTAAGAAGTTCAAGCGTTGCGGGTCGTGCGGCGGATTCGGCAAGGGTCTGGTGCCCAAGGACAAGAACCTGTGTGGCCACTGTGAGCGCACGCAGAAGACACAGAAGAAGAAGACCGTGTCGGCTTCGAAGAAGCGGAAGGCTGAGTCTCAGGCCCAGGCCGCACGGGAGGAGCTGGAGAAGGCCGAGTCGGGCAAGAAGGTGACGTTTGGCAAGAGCAAGGCGCTGCGGCACGAGGTATCGGTCAAGCGCCTCAGAGCTTCTGCCAAGCGTGACGCCGTGTCAAAGGAGTCGGAGGACATCAAGGGCGTGCTAAAGGTGAAGTCGCCGACGCCCGCTTCGAAGAAGGCTAAGAAGAAGACTAAGTCGGCCAAGGGGCGAAAGACGGCTGCGGATTTCTTCTAAGCAACTGGAGCTACACACAACATGCAGCATTCGATGCTGCGCATCTCATAGAACAACAGGGGCATCGCAGTCCTCCCGCACTGGGCAACATTGAAGTATTTTGCATTGTTCACAGGTCTACGTGTTAGTGTGTTTTATTCGACCGCTTTGGTATCGTTATTCAGCTCCGTATGATCGATCAACGTGGTTTCGGCAGGTTCGGTATCTTCAGTCTGACCTCCTTCCTCGCTCTTCGTACTGCTGCTAACTACTGGAATGCCGCTAACTGTGTCGCTCATTTGTCGGGATTTGCCTTCGTCATTGTTACTCAGCTCTAACGAGTTGATATCACCGTCTCCCAAACTTTTTCCAGCATCCGATAACTCACCAGGACGCAGTTCTTCCATTTGTTGCGAATCGAGATGCTTGTGAACGTCCAGTCCTGCCTTGTTCGTCTCAGCTTTGACCAGTTGCTCTGTCTTGCTAATACCGCTGTTCAAGGTTTCTGTATGCATCGAAATGGCATCTCTCGGATCCGCAGTCCGATCGCCACCACAGCTGATATCTGCAAACATTCGACAGAGGTCATCAACAGGAAGCCGCAATGTGGGCGTTTCGTAGGTATCAAGGGGGCCGATAAACGGAGGACGCTTGGCTTTGACCGTGCCATTGATTGACTTGGACTGCCAAAACACTCGGACATTCTTCGGGGACCCAAACTCCACCCACTTGCGTACGGAAGGCACCGAGTACGTGGCAGTCGGAATACTGGGATCTGCTCCATTCCGAAGTAGCAAGGCCGCGATTTCTGTATGGCCAAATGCGAACGCGTAGGTGAGTGCTGGGCCTTCGTTCAAGTGAAACTCAACCAACTCCTCTCCTCCACGCTCAATCATCTTCTCCAAAAGTTTCGGTAAATTACGAATACATGCGACTTGGAACGCTGAAGCAAATTGGAATGCGAATGCACTGGGGGTAACACCTTCGCAGCCATTTTCTTTGATTCCTTGCCACTGGCTTACCAAATAAATAGCCATATCTTCCAAGCCACGTGAGACGGCACATTCGACCCCGGCCTCCAAGAAATTCAAGAAGTGGTTTCCTGTGGTCGTCTCAATAGCTGCATTTCCGGGAGCTGCGGAGTTGACCAAAGTCTGTACGATGTTGATTCGATTCCACCGTACAGCCTGCATAAAGTTGCGGCGCTGCGCTTGGTACGTTAGACTGCGGAAGAGCTGGGGTAGGCGCAAGTTCACCAGTAAGTCTGCAATCGGTTCAACACCGATTTCGCACGCATAGTCGAAGATAGATTTCTGAGGGAACCTCCACGAGCGCATAGATGTCCGTACTAGTTCTTTTCCTCTTCTTCGCGGCTCAGATTTCAATAATTTTGCCGCAGGAACTCGTTTCCATTTGCATCGCCATTCTACTGGAGGTCTCGGCTTCTTTCTATAAGTGAAGCTTGAGTTCCGCAGATAATCTTCCTCGATGGAAGGAGTATGCACGAGCCTAGGTTTATCATTCGGTGGCAGGAACTTGCATGCAAATGAATACCACCCAGGAAGCGCAAACCACTGAAGAAGACTACCGATATCAAACCCGATAGTATACGGATGGGCACCAGGATCACCGGAGTGATCAACATTTACGAAAGGATCGGCACCGAAGTCATATAGTTTGCGAACCACCTCCAGTCTGCCGAACGCAAACGCGTACATCAAAGGCGTATATCCAAACTTATCCCGCACATTCACAATATTCTGTACCACAGGAAGAGCAGAGTCAGCGTTAGTTGAATCGATTTGGATTTTGCGCGCCGCAGTCTTCAGTAGCAGCCCCAGTGTTTCACTGTCACCATAGATAGCCAAGTAGTGCAATATTGTACGTTCAAAGCAACAGTGTACCCCAAAAATCAAGCCGCCTCCACCTGCAGATAATTTACTGCTAGTGTTGAGATCGATCACACTACTATCTTCTTCGTAGAAATTAATAAACCACCGAATAACAGGAAATGCTCCATTTCGTGCAGCCACGAAGATGCCAGCTTCTCCGTTTGCTGTGAGTAGGGCTTCTAGCGAGTTTTTCTGTGATCGAGAATGCAGCGCAATTAGTATGGCCAGCCGATTGCACTTTGCAGCATACAAGAACGCGGTTAAACCATCACGGCAACGTATATCTAGCGAAGCACCCGCAGCTAAAAGCATGTTGGCAGCTGCCTCATGGCCATGAATAACAGCAAGATGCAGGGGGGTTCGTCCGCGGATGTCAGGTATGTCAATGGCCGTAGCTTTCGCCGTATTTGATTGCAATTTCGCTAGCAGAAGACGGCAGACAATCTCGTCCCCACCCACAGCAGCCACATGGAGAGGCGTCTGTTTGTTTTCATCTTCAGCCAGTAAATCAAATCCTCGCAACTCAAGCAGTTTAATCAAAGTTGGTATTTCCAGGCTAGCGACCGCATAGTGGAGTGCTGCTTTCTGGTTCCATTCAGTTTTTCGACTACTGACTTCTTTGGGATACTTTTCAAGAATCCTGTGGACGATGTTCCAAAATCTATTGTCCAATTCAACTTCCTGAGCGACAGTAGCTGCAATCGCAGAGGCGGAAGTGAGCATCTGGTGCAGGAGATCTGGGTTCATCGCTCCTGGGAACACGTTCTTTTTCAAGAGGGTCGTCATGATACTTTCAACGTCAAGCAATAGCTCCTTTCCGCCATTGTGTTTTATGAACTTCGAAAATCGCCGCCAATGGAGTTGTCGTGTGTGCTCAGGTTTCATCAAAAATGCAGCCAAAAAGGCTTCTGAAAGGGGTACAGTGATAGCTACTCCGTGGTTCAAGAGAAGCTTAACCCCAGCGAACTGTGCTGACCGCATAGCATAAAACATTGCAGAGATTTGGCCAGTACCGCATGCTTTAGCTTCGACTTCGGTGGCTTCGTAAGAGAAGCGTGGATTTGCACCTCCGTCCAAGAGTGTCTGTGCAATATGCAGGTTGCATGGGCCTTTCTGAGCAAAGCACTTCACCAAAGCGCGATTGATAATATTTGCTGTGGCAGAACTCTTAGTCTGTTCAATCGCAACGAGTAGGTAGCGTACGACCGAGACGCCAAATGCATCCTTTCTCCCGCTAGCTACCTCCAGCGGACTCTCTCCTTCTCGGTTAACGGCAGTTAGATCACCACCACCCTCTACAAGAGTTTGAACAGCGATCACTTCTCCCCGGCGACAGGCATGATGAAGTAACGAGTTGTCAACGTGCCCATGAGATATTTGTATCCCGTAATTGATGAGCTTTTGGATTAAATATCCATTGGTCTGCTTCTTCGGGACGTCAATACACCCAAACACGCCAAGGTTTTGCCATCTGCAAGAGGTATCGCTGTTAGACAAGGTGCTTCGGGACTCCTCAATGGATCGGAATACAAGCGACAAACTATTTAGACGCTTGCAATAAACTAGATCCTCAACAAACGATGTTGAACGCAATGCCAAGCAAACAAAGACTTGAAGAGATCCTCTTGAGGCAGCGTACCATATTGGACATTTCATTGAAAGGGCTTGCCCAAGTTGCAGGTCAGCTGGAACACCCAGACGCAGTAAGAATGCAACCAGTTGCGATTGGTCGTGCATTGCAGCTCTGTGTAGTACAGCGCAGGAACTTGCCGCTCGAACGAGCACCGGCTTCCAAACGCTTGCCGCATTAACGAAATATTCCTCTTGCTGCACGAAAATCCTATCTAACACGAACCAAAGCTGGTAGCGCGAGCAAATGACTAAAATCTTCTGCACCAACTCAAAGACAGGACTTGCCCCCAAAAAATCACTTATGCCACCAATGCTTTTGAGGGGCAGAATCTCTTTTAGCAACATGATGGCTACTTTGAGCGAATGCGTTCTTAAACCATGTTGATACCTTTCACCGGGAAACGATACACGACTGTCACTCCCCTCAATTTCCAGCATCTCAACTCCATTCATCCAGGGACTAGCCATCCTATGTTTTGACGGGTTTATTATCCCTTTTAGTGCGCTCACTAGGGTCGAAGCATCAGCCTGTGCACCATGATGAATGAGCAGCTTGAAGCCCTCAACAAACTGAACAGTTGCGCAAGTACACAGAGCGCTCTGGAATTCATCTCTGCAGCCCTCGTATGTGAAACCACCACCATCACCACTATCATGACTTAACAAAAAGCGTAATATCTTACTTTGGTGTGCCTCGCAAGCAGTGACCAGAAGACTCTTGAAGGCTTTCCCCTCACGGACAAAACATCCAGGAAAATGATGATGGACGATAGTTGCAAAGTATTCAACGATTTCCAAGTGACCACACGCAATGGCAATATGAATCGGCGTTTCAGCTGCCGACTTCCAACCAGACATCCCAGTTTGAACGGTTGACGGGGAGACAAATCCTGAGAATATGCTCATTCCAGCTTCTACAAGAATTCGCGCTAATGTGAAGTGCCCCAGGGCTACAACCAAATGGAGCAGAGGTACTCTCTGATTGATACTGGACTCGATCAAGTGAATCAGATTTACTGAGGCCTCATCAACTTGCAATGTTCCTTCATCCAGTCGCGTTGAGCCGGCTTTCTTTTCGAGTTGCTTCGTTCTTGCTGCTTTTGGCATGACCTCGCTGACAACAAAGCGCACAACGATTTGTTCAGATATTTTGTCTCCATTTCTTCCATTAGTATTTCGCCACGTAACTTTCTTCCGTGTGTGTGGGATAGTCTGTTCAGCGTCCGCACCTAGCACTAAAAGCTTTGCTGCCGTTTGCGTATGCCCATGGATTAAAGCGTAAAATAGTGCCCCGCTTTGCCCGCATCCGATCCACTCATACCATACCCGACGATTAGATGAATTCTTTGGCTTCCTAGAGCCACTTCTCGAGACACAGTTGACGTTCATACCACCAGCGACCAACGCTGTTACAGCTTTGGTTTGCCCCGCTGCAGCAGCTAAGTGTAGAGCATTCATACCAAAAGCACTGGGCGCGCTGGAGAGAGGGATTTGTTGAGACAGAAGTAGTTGCACGAGCTGCCAAAACCCCAATGCACTTGCTAGATTGATATCATCACGAATAACAGCACCCTTACTTCCTCCATTATCTTCTAGCAATCGCTTGGCTAGTATAAAGCATATTCGCTCCATTTCTTTCCACTCAGTGTACTTCTGGGAGCGCTCCACAGTATAGTTAGCTTCCTCTGGAACGCCAAACGTTTTCAGGGACTGAGCGACCAGCAATCCAAACGTCAATGGGGAAACGACCATAGCCGCAGCTTCGTGTTCATGGTCAATGTGTTCTTGAAGTTGACCAGCGTTTCTCCCAGCCATAGCTATATCAAGTGAGAGTACGACCCCAAATGACGTCTGACCATGTTGCACCGTGCAGAGAGAGCAAGGGTCGGCGTTGCTGCGTAGAAGCAGATCCACCATTTCTTCTTTCCTGGAACGGATTGCAAAGTAAAGCGGTGCTTCGGCATTCGTTGGGGACATGCCAATGTTGACGGTTGCTGATCGCCCAATCAACAGCTTTGCACAAGCGACATTATTCCCCAGCGCAGCAAAATGCAGCGGTGAGAAAGAGCATCGCCGAAGAAAACCATTATAATCAGCCCCGGCCTCCAAAAGCAGGTCAAGAAGAGCTAAGTGGCCATACCACGCTGCACATCCAAGTGGCGATTCGCCGTTAGATTCATTAGCTAGATCCACGTTTGCCCCTAACTCCAACAAACATCGAATAAGCGCCAACTGGTCTGACTTGTCCTCTACCCGTAAGTCGTTTACTTCGACACAAATCCGTTTGCACTCCTGGAGAAGCACTGTTTCGTTTGTTTGAGGGTGGACCATATTGATCATAACTTGCAATTCATGAAGTCGGCGACAAATCTCCACAGCAACACTAATGTTTTGGTCAGCCAACTCAGCCGCAAGATGAAACAGTGGACAAGGGGTTATTTTCACTAACGCCGGGCGTTCGTGCTCAGAAGCTTCGGCATGTTCGTGGCTTAAGAGAAGATCAAGCACAGATATTCGCTCTTGATAATTTGAAAAGTCCTGTTTCCACCCCTTCAGTAGCAGCTCGACAGGTGCTTCGATATCAATGATTTTGCGCTGATCAGAAGACTCCAACAAATTCCTCCTGCTCCCGACACGTTTTAAGTCTCCCTTCCACCACAAACCGAACATGTGAGATGCCCCGCTCGGAATATGATACTCACATCGCGACATGAAGCGAGCAGAGCCTGCGTTTACCAACGCGGTGCATACCTCCATGTTCCCGTGAATGCAAGCATAATGCAGTGCGGTATAGCCCCGAATATCCTGGAGGTCCAAACAATAAGCTTGCTTACCTTCAAAATTGACCCCAGAGCTGGAGTCATGATAAATAGTGTCCCCGCTAAACTGTATCACGGAGATAAGGTATGTTGCGATATCCCAGTGCTTTTGTTGAACTGCTAAATGAAGTGGTGTGCAACCAGCAACATCTTGGTATGAAGCTGTTTGCGGAAACTTCGCGATCAGGCACTTCACGATGTTGTCACTACCTTTGTATGCAGCAAGGTGTAACGGAGCCTGGAGGCGTTGATCCCGTAAGTAGCCATCGGCACCGAGCTTCAACAATAAATCGACTGTGGCTGTGTGACCCTGTTCTGTCGCTTCGTGTAGTGCGGTGCGCTGTACGAACTCCATTTGGTCGTTGATGTACCGCAGCACAGGCCGTTTCTCTAGATCAACTAACCGCTGAACTCGCAATAAGTTACCATCGTGACAAGCCTCGAACATATCTCCATACACTTGTTTTTCAAGCTCCAAGCAATTTGTACGGTCGTAACTATCGTTCTTCACAAGATGCTCCAAGTTATAGTTGTCCCACAGCAAATCAATTACTTGCCGAAGCTGTGGATACGTGCGATGGGCCTGAAAGAAGTTCTTCCGGTCAACTACAGACCTCGGATCCAAGAGTAGATCGGAACTTTTTCCTTCTGATTGAGAAACCGACCCGGGCAATCTCTTAGCAGCCGTTTCTAATGCACTATACAGGGGAGATTTCCTCTCGTCATTCAATAACCATGGCGTAGCATGCTCTCGCAAAAGCATGCTCACTTCCTTCAACCGTCCATGGCGAGCTGCATGATGAAGTGGAGTATCCCCTCTGTTATCTTTCGCATCCACAATAACGCGAGCTTTTAGTAGCAACTCCATGACACTTGCATGCCCAAATTCAGCTGCATCGTGAAGCATCGTGCGCCCTAAAATGTCCCGTCGGTTTAACCAAATTGCATCTTGGAGATTTCCACTGGCAACGTGCTGGTAGAGCAACTCGAAATTACTTTCTGTCGCACTGATATCATACTCAAACTCCGTCAGATATGTTTTGCTTGCGAACAAGGAATTTCTCAAAACTTTCACAGTGTTGACATCTTCAGTCGATGGAATAGACGGTATCACAATATCGTCATCCATGTCGACACGTTGATTCACGCAAATCTGCTCCTCAAGAGGTCGAATAACCAACACAGGAAATACCTCTACTTGATTGTCTTCCAGGAAAATGTGGGTGGAGCTGAGAAACTGTCCTAAGCTAAGCTGACGGTTAGTAGAAGTTCCTGCCGGTGTGGTAAGCGAAATCTCGTCACAGATCTTTGACACTTTTACCTTTTTGCGACTGGGTGGCAACGCAGACAAAAATCTCCGAGGAACATCCCATTGATACTTTGCCCACTGCAGCTTCTTCGGCCCCAGTCGTTTTTTTTGCCCACATTGGACAAGCCGTGACGGCAGAACATTATTTTCCTCGATATGGATCAACACGGTTTGAATGCATGAATTCTGGGTACTCTCTGACGCGTCACTTGTCGCTTTGAAAGATGTCGCGTGTTGAGATGTCTTATCACTTGCAGCATCCAGCTTCTTTTCCATTTGGCGCTGGGCTTCCATTGCGATCAGTCTAGCTTTCCACTGCAACGTTTGTCTGCGTGCTTTGTCTTCCCGCTTACGCTCGCGCAAACTCATGGCGGATATTCGCTGCATCCGCTGGTCAGGTTTGTGAGGCGCATGTGGCGTTTTATCTATCGCAATTGACGAAGAGCGATCGCCCACTTCCTCTTTTTCGCCCTCTGCGTTGACGATAGAACAAGGTGACAATATTTCTCCGAAGTGAGACTTTACCATAAGCATTCCTTGGTGAGGTCGAGCTGCTGTTCGCAGGGACTTAAGGATTTCAGCCTTTGATTTTGCCTTGACTAACTGTTGCTTATATACCCACTCCCCACTCCAGGTAGTTGCCACACGCCACTGCACAGCTGGCTCTAGGCGCTTTCTCGGAGCGGTTTTGCGTAATTGAAAGGCGCGATGTTTGTAAACGGGTTTGATATCGTGAGCATACTTCTTGTAACGCGTGATGATATTACCCATGTAGCGAAACTCAAAAGGGTTGGCGACATCAGGTCGTTCCAGTTTACGGTTCTTTGCCAAAATGTCCGTTCGCAGACCAGGTGAGCCTCGCAAAGCGAAAGGTACAATAGACCACGCTCGACGATCCACTTCCCACACTTTTTCCACGGCTCGTCCTTGGCACAAAAACAAAAAATCCTCTGGGACTCGATGCACTTGCGCATAAATCATATCTCGAATAGCTCTCAATGACGTTGTTTGCATGTGCTGCTCGTTGCTGAACTCAACAGCTCCCAGAAATTCTGTGTCCTTCTCCATCATGATGTAGAGCTTCGGTTTATCTGCCCCACGCATTGTTCAACAACACGTCAGCACTGCTCGGAGCAGATACGAATCCAAACCTGCACATAACTCCAAAACGCGCACCTTCAACTGTGCACTGCTTGGCGTAGTGAACAGCAAAGCGGTCTGACACCATGAACTTGCACAGAGCTTCCTTCCCGATGGAACCATTCCTGCCCACACCAAGCCCATCCAGCACCTCTGTAACATACATGGCAGCATGCTGCTCCGGCTCAACCTTGTACTCGAACAGCTTCATAATAGCACGTCCCACCGCCCCACACACTGCAATAACATAATGCCCACATCATAAAAAAATGTTTCAGTAACATTAACAAAAGATTTCAGTACGACACAACTTCTCTCCACTTGACTCACACATGATCAAGTCCGTCGTCGAGATGGCTCCTTTAGTCTCCACGTCCACAACATCAAAGATCACTGACACATCAACACAAAAATACGTAAATAAGAAAATAATACTAATAAAAATAAAAAATAAATAAAATAAACTGGAAAACGTACGTTCGAAGCGCTGTAGCATGCTGGGGGCTTGGCACACCAGCAC
>JAHQIV010000739.1:0-16810 GCA_030463285.1 Phytophthora europaea
GATCAGCCAATCAGAATTGCTTTAGTTATCCCCAGACCCAGACACCGACGGAGAAACCAGGGCCTTAGTATTTGGGCTTCGGTCGGGTGTTATTGCCCCGTCCTATGTTACCCAGTTGGGCGCAGCAATTGCGTGCCATTAAAAAATAGTGGTACTTAGTATTAATTTAATACATGATATTAATAATACTTACAGATACTGTAGACCTCAATCCACTTGAATTGATTAATTACTCGTTTTAGGACAGAGCAAGAGAAGCTGCGGTGTTCTCTTTCAAGGTCAGCACATCAGGACAAGTGTTGGGAACTTGAGGCTGTAATCCGACAGAGCACTTACACTCGCCGAGTTCAATCCACCAAATTCCCGTTCGACGCGGCTTTCCGCACAAGACAGCATTGCCAAAGCGAAAACGCTGAATCTTGCCTCGTTTTCACGATCCTTTGTCCATCGCACCTGTTTCCGTCGGACCAATCCAAAGATCCCCGAACTGAGTTATACTTGTTGTTTTCTAATCCGCTTAGTCCGGTGGTCCAGGCACTCGCTTTGCAGTTTTCATTTCATTTTCCAATTCCCATCGCGTCGAACTGCTGTGCTCCACCCCAACGTCCAATACCGACCATTTCCATGGTGTCGTTCGTCGCCTTCTCTGCTTTCGCCGTCGCCTCCGTTGCTGCTGCATCCCTTGACATTGGCCAGAACGCGCAAGTCTCCATCGATGCTCTCCAGGTCGGTGACTTCTACCGCCCTTCAAGTGACGAAGTCACGGCATACGCCGACTCGACTTCCCCTGTTCCGTTCCGTCGGTCGCCGTGTCCGGGCCTGAACGCGCTTGCCAACCACGGCCACATCCCGCGCAGTGGCAAGAACATCACCCACGAGAACCTGGGCGCGGCCCTCATGTCCGTGTTTAACTTCGACAGCAACTTGACGCAGACGCTGCTGAACCAGGTGCCGACCACCTTCTCGCTCGACATCATCTCGCGTCACAACGTGCTGGAGCACGATGCGTCTCTAGTGCACAACGACGCGTACTTTGGCGGTGACCCAATCAACGTCAACGAGACTCTGGTTGAGGACTTGTTGAGTCGCTCGCTCGACGGCAAGACCCTCGGCGTGACTGAGGTCGGCGAGACACGCAGAGACCGTCTGGCTGCGTGCCGAGCCGACAACCCCGAGTGTGTCTTCGGCGCCAACCAGACCACGTTCTCATACCTCGAGGCTGCTGTGTTTATCGTCGGCTGCGGTGGTAACGTGAACGAATCTGTGACGTTGGAAGCTGCGCACTCCTTCGTGTGGGACGAACGTATCCCCGACAACTATGTCGCGTCGGCTGAGCCGGTTACTCTGTCCTACATGCGATCTGTCATGGGAAAGCTTTTGGCGTATGCTTAAGCAAAATGCCGACTGTGAAATGAATGAACCTCCACTAGCATTTACATTTTTTCGTCACGTGGCTGTTGGTTTGTGTTGAGCTCTCGAGTTAAAATCCACAACTGGGTTTGACTTAGTTGCCCGAACTTTTATCTGTCTCCAGTGCACATGCTGGACCAGTTGTGCAGCCCAAGTAGGGAGTGTTTCTGGCAAGGTTGAGGAGCCTGCATTTTGTTGACCGCCGCAAGAGGTAGATTGTATTGGACTTCGTAACTTTATGATGGTCACTACTCGCTTTTTGAGGGGTGTTGAGAAAAGCGTTGACTCGTGTGGTGATTGCCATTTCAACTTGAAGTCGGTCACGAATGTCAATCCACACAAAATTCGTTTGTATGAAAATGGCAGCACCTTTCTCATTGAGTTAGCTTGACGTGTACAGCAAATTACGCTAGGAGTGCTCCATCCCTGCAATTTCTTGAGAGAGTTTCACTGAGATTGGCTGCAGGCTTGTGTCGATTTTTCTTTCCAAATGAGTGCACCTTCGACGGCCCAGTTTGCATTTCATTTACACTAACGGTCAGCAGTATTTGCTGCCCTGCAACACCCACGCATAGATCTTCGCAGCCTGCGCCTTACACCAAAGATTGTTTCACCAGCTTTCGAGCCTCCGCGTCGTTTTGTAAGAAGCACATCAACATTTGTCGGCATTCTTTCTCAAGTTCCTCCTTCGCTTTTTCCTCCTTAGACAGTCTGTCTGATAGTTCTCGGATCTTATTGCCCTTTAGAGCATTTCCGGCCTCCGTAACAAAAGGATTTAATGCCCTCACCAATTGAGTTTGGTCACTCAGCTGCTCCTCCAAATGGCCCATTTCCTTGGTCTTTATCTCCATCTGTGTAAATACTGCCGCTAATTCATCGTGCTTTACACACCCTGGTGCTGAATCTTCTTCTAAAAGCGACACCAATGACTCCTCCTCACCTGTCCAGCTGCAGGTAATCAAGGCAGCTAACGCAGAAGAACGTTGCTCCTTTTTCTGGTTGATCGCGACGACAAGCTCCGTAATCTCCCTTTGGTTTTCCATGGCCTGGACGTCGTCAACCTCTTTGATTGTCTTCGCGAATTCAAGGGCATCGTTGACTGCTGTCTCATTTGTCATGATCAAGTTGCTCAGGTGTTTGTATTCTTCAATCAGCTGACGCTTCAAGCCAGAGTCCACGAGAAGTGGAGCGGGTGACGCTTGATCACTGCAATGACTAAAGTTTTTCCCTGGGACAGCAAGATGCGGCGGTGAAGATTCCGTATCAGCTTCGACACTGCCCTGGCTTTCGATGTGGTCGCCTTTCGTTCGAATGGCACTGTTTCCTTCGTATGAATTGGATTCAGGTGGATCAGTTGACGGGGAGAGTAACTTTGCATCATCACGAGCCTTTGCACACAATTCCACCCGATTATCTCTCTCATCACACGGAAATTCACGATTCAAAACGCTTCGGGTGCCAGCAGCGTTGTGGCAAATTTCAACTTCTCTTTGGAGCTTCGCCACTTGAGTTTCAAGATCCTGCACACGATCGATAAGCGATGCTGCCCAGCTTGGAAGAGCTTCCGGTGAGGATGTAACTTTCGCTGTTTGCGTGCGACTGTCTGGTATGGGCAGCAACGTGATGTCAGCCCTGGTATGTTCTGGGTGATGATCCGTCGGAACTCTTGATAAATGAGCACTCTGACCACTAGACGCAAGAAGTTGTGCTGAGTTTCTCACGTTTGCTTGCACTTCCGTCTGGCACGGAGGCGTACGAGTGCCAGTTTCAACTCGCTCAGATTTTCTTTCCGCGTCACCAACAAACTTCGTAGCAGCACCATTCCGTGAAAGCTGACGCGCATTCACAGCTGCAACAGCATCACTTATTGCGCTGGGTAAAGGTGGAGGTCTCGGTAATGAATCTTTCGGCTTAACAGTTTGTGTATGTATTCCACCCTCCCTTTGACGCAGGGAATCGCAATTCTCTCGTGTTGGCGTCGTCTGAATTTTCATCGAGCCCGAAAGAGTTTTTTTGCTGAGCGTCCTGACAACGGGATTCATGCTCTTCAGTCAGTTGGGAGCGCCGTGGCAAAATTGTTTTTCCAGGATACAGCGACACTGGTATTTCCTTTAACTTCTGCTGGGAGCCGAACGACATACCACTCAGCTTACCGTCATGAACATGTTCATCTCGAACTCTTGGAAGAGAAGCTTGGGTCAGTTCAGGACAAGACGACGACGACAAAAAGTGTCGACTCAGTTCTTCTCCCGAATACGCAGCAGCACGTTAGGTCGTCAATCGGGCGTCCGCTGCCTCCAAGCCCCTGAGGTGGCTCGACATCTCAACGCCGTCGTTCATGTCACACCGCAGTCGTTTGCTCTCGGGTTCATACTGCAAGCTGCTTGTATACGAATAGCTCCGCTTCCTCCCGACCGCATCCAGCTCCGTGTCAATGGGGCCGACTCTCAAGTAGGCGTAGGAAAACCATTAGTTGCGCTCCTTGCTCGGATCATTTCTCAAGGCAGCCAGACTCTGGCCTCGCTTCGCCAGCCAACGCTCGAATCTCTGCGTATATTTCTGCCAACTCTCCTTCGGGAACAACGGGACTGGGATTCCTCGGGACGACTGCGTTGCGGTCGCGAGGTTGCTCCGACGATCGCATATCTCGCGTCGCAATTGGTTTACTGTAGTCATACGCATCGTCAATAGCTGGCGACGTTGCTCGTCGGCCGTCACTGGAGCAGCAGGCGGTTCTGCCATTGTTGTGCGTTTTGTTTGATGGGACGTGACGTTGGTCCCTATTTTATTAAAGCGGATCTTGAAGCGGCGCATAAACTCAAAGACTTCGCCATGTCCCGACGCTACTTGACGCCAGTGTCTGCATCTCAACGCACAGCGCCGTCCTCGGGTGATTCCTCGTATGAAAGCTTCCAGAAGCTTTTTGCATCTGCTGCAGACCCGCAGACGCGAAACAACCATGCGCGGCACTTGGCTCTCACGAAAAACATCCTCTACGAGAACGAACTCGGGTACGAAGTACCCTGGGGCTTGACTGAACCAATGTCTAGTGAAAAGATTGACACGGTGGCTTCGGTGACTTACAGGTGGAAGGTGGCGGAGTTGCCGCTCGTGAGTGAACTGCTCCAGTTGGTGGCCAACAAAGTGCTGGACGGAGTTCCACAGTTCGCTGAGCAACTTGTCCTGGCGGCCATGCGATGTTGCAAGGTGAGGAAGGACTCAGCTTCGAGTCGTAAGTTTGTGTCGTGCTCATGGTGGTTCCTGTGTGCAGCCGTTCATCCGGCAAAAGTCGAACGAAGAGATCACCAACCCGAGTCTGCTCCACGACATTCTCCCTACACTCGGAGAGCTCTTGTCTTTCGGCGACATTGAGGTGCAGGTTGCAGCTGCTGAGGCGTTGCGGGTGTTTGCAACTGGAGCATGTAAGACGATAGCTCAAGGCTTTTGATAGTGTGTTCTGCTTACTTGGATTTGGTGCGGGTGAAACCAGGTTTGCCACGAGTTGCGCCCAAACCGAGGAGCAACAATGCTGAAGGTAAATCGGATGACTTGCGAGTGACACCTCGAATCTTTAGTCAGAACCTCATGGAGGAGACGGGGACGGTGGACACGATCGTGGCAGTCATGCACGATCTGTTCCCCGACGATGACTCCAAGGACGAAGAAGAGCAAGAATTCCAACCAGTAGAGAATGCACCAGATTCGACAGAAGGTCTTGAGATGACAGAGGAGCAAGTTCCGACGCAAAATCATGAGGAGGAAGAATCTGCAATCAATGAGGATGAACAGATCGAGGAAGTGGTTGTCGAAGCAAGTCCACAAGATGTCGAAATGCCGCAATTCACTAAAAAGCCTGTATCGGCTCCTCCGTTTGGCCGCAAACGTTCTTCTCATCGCGATGGGGATACCAGTATCGATGAGAACGAAGATGCGAAGGAGGGGGACATCGTATCACAGCTCGGTCAAGTATCTGCTCGATCTACTAAGCCAGCCTCCGCCCCTAGCGCAATTTACCGAAGATCAAATGGAGTGGGGGATGCAAGCAGTGATTCATCCAGAGCTGGTATCCAGCAGAACCGAGATGAAACTCCCGAACGCGGCGAAAGTGCTTCCAGCAGACCTGGGTCAGCCTCTATATATGCTGAACAAGGCCAACAAGAGACTGGTAGCAGTGTAGAAGAGGAACTGGTACGCGTGATTGGGAACGCACTTCCTATTCAGATGAGGCTTTCAGTGTTGCTGTTCCCACTCGTTGATTTGTTGTACGAGCTTTCGGCGTACCAACGTTGTGCAGAGGTACTCGTTGTGAGTGGCGCACTCCACTACATCGTATTCATCCTCGAAAACATCACGAACCCGCAGGACGAGCTCTTGCCGCCGTGTCTCGAAATCTTGTGGAATGTGCTGGAACTTAGCCACGAGAAAATATCGGCGGTCACCAAGTGTGCATCGAGAAAGGAACTGCTTGAAGTTTTCCGGTTACGAAATGCCACGTTCTTCCTGGGCAACGAGTTCACATTTCAAGCACTGCTGCATGTGTTGGAACTTCTCCTTGCTCACGGGTATCGCCAGCAAGACAAAGAGATGCGTAACGAGTGCCTGATGATCTTGCAGTTGCTGGCCAAAAGACGACGCTCCATGGACTTCTTTTACTCGACGGGCTTGGCCGCCTGCCTGTTTTCCTATGCCACTTCAGCGGAACTCTCTCATGCGAATGCTTCAGGACCCTCGCCAGGGCGTTCTCAGCAGGATAAATCCTCCGCTACAGCGTCAGCTATTACGGCTAGCAGCCAGTTTTACGCTACAAACAGTGACGAGGACTTCGAGTTTAAGCAGATGCTGTGGTTTCTGCTCGCTGAGATATCCTGCGATCATCAAGCCAATCTGAGCGAGCTCGTGCAGTTCAGATTCATGGAGGTGTGGCTCTCGTACGCGACTGCCAATAATTGTGGCGTGAACCCGCAACAGGATCAGGGTGCTCCATCACGGGCTTCGGCTCACAAGTATTCAACTCCTCAGCTTCAACCACTGCAATGGACGGCGCTCAGTGTGCTTAATCACGTAGCCCCTTTCGTGGTCGATCACTTCTACGAGATAGGTGGACACGTCAAGTTGCTGGAGTTTCTTCAGCTCAACATGGGAAGCGAAGATGTGCTAGCCTCTGCCTGGCTGTTGATGCTCCAGATAGCTCCGCCACTGCCGTTCTTTCAATGCGAGCTGGGCAACCTTGGCGCCATCGAGACTGCAATGGACATATTCGAGGCACCTCCATCGCGACATACGTTTGCAATTCGTCGGAATGCCATTTTGGCGTGCGCCAGTATGTGCCGTAACGACGATGGATCGAATCGCAAGCGCTTCCGTCTTGCCAATGGTGTCCACGCACTCGTTCAGCACCTCGAGTTTGACCCGTCGCACTCGGTTCTGGAGGAAAACATCCTCGTTGGTATCATCGACGCTGTGCGTTCGTGTGTAATCGGAGATCTTGAAAGCGAGACGGCCTTCATCAACGAGGATGGCGTACCAAAACTACTTTCAATCTTGGAATCAGCACCGAAGGCGCTGAAACACCAGGCGCTAGCGGCACTAGCCGAAATATGCGTGAACCCTGCAGCAATCCCGTCGTACCAAATGTGGCGTTGCGATCAACCTGGTGACAACAACAAGGCTAGTGCGAACGAAGTGCTGCTTCGCATCTACGCAGACGAAGAGGCTGCTGAAAAGGGTGCTAACCAGAACTCCAATGATAGCAAGGCCAACTCGGCTGCACAACCGACAAACGACCTGGTAGCATCGACCAATGTGCGGCACAGTGCCTTCCAGTCCGTCACGACCTGTAGAAGCCCCTTTATCGTCACGCCAGAGACCATCGATGCACCACCGTCACCGACGAGCAGACCAGAATCGCCAGCTTTCGCTCGGCTTAAAGACGCTCTAAAGGCCGGGCAGGGATTGGCATCGGAGAAGCAGTCAACGCAGTCCATCCTGCAGCTGGAGAGTCATCAACTCCACCCAGAAGTGAACCTGAAGGCCAAAATCTACTCCGTCTTGGCGAACGTGTCATTCGCTTGCGAGACTGAAAGCCTCACGCCACAAGATCAGGTCATGCTGGAGATTGCAAAGGAGTATCCGACGTTCAAGCTCGGCGAGATGTGGCAAAACGTGGAGCGCACTCTGCATGCTGAGGGTGTACGTCCGATCTACGCGGACGCTCTCTACATCCGCCAGAACATCGAGCACGCCTACAACATTTCCGTGTGTACCAAGCTCGCCCAGCAAGAAGTGTTCACACGCTCGCGGCAGCAGAACACAGAGCGTGAAGACGCCTTCTTCGAGCAGATTCTGCGCCAGAAGCACCAAGAAGCTCAAGCAGAAGAATTCCACCGCGCTAACCGCCGTCAGAACTCCACGATGCAACTTCATCTTGACGCTAAGAAAACCCGCTTGGAGTTTATGCGCCGACAAGATCCAGCCGCTTTTTCCGCCTACGAAAGTGAGGAGCGCTGTCTCATCCGTGATCCTCCTCCAGAATACGTCGATGAGCACGAAGCTTACCGAATGTTGCAGCAAAATGAAGCAGAGCTGCGCGGCCGACTCAGTACGATCACTCGGTCTCGAAAGTACACGATGTAGCCGCAAGCACCAGATCTTGGAGCGCTAAATTCTGAGCAATCTACACGATTTCAAAAACATATGCTGTCGAATCTGTCTTGGCGATTAAGCGTCCTCAAGGTCAGCGCTTTCAGCGCGCAGGTCCTCCAGAACTTCATTGATCCGGACCACACAGTCGGTGTGTTTGGCCGTTAGCGTTTGCACCGACCGCTCCAAAAACGCGATCGTAGACTCATCGGGCTCTGGCTGCTTCGTTGCATCGCTTAGACGCATTTTCTCAATCAGCACCGCCGATGTCTAACATCGACAACAGCATCAACAGGTCAGTTGCGTTAAGTAACAAAACCCACATTCTACGAAATGAATATTTCTCTACCAGTAGCAGTTTCTCCTTCTCTTCCAGCTGCACTTTGCGAAGAAGCTGTGCAATGGCCACTTGCTGCTTCTCGTCACGAAGCAGCTTCTCGACGCAGTTAATCTGCTCACTGACAGCCGAGAATCGCTCAGTAATCCCAGAGCCTACATCAAGAAAAATGTTGGACGTCAGATCCCAAACTTTTAGAAATTCTAAATTTAAGAGCTCCTATCAACTCACAGAAGCCGGGGAACTGCTCCGTCTTTTGGTGCACTTGGAAGCCCCTGCAAATGGACACATTAATGTGATAACGCCTCCCCAATTAGAATATGTTACTGGCAGCAACGCACTGGCGAAACTCGGTGTAGATCTGGACGCGCGTCTCCTGCAGACGGTGGAAGGTCTGCACCAGCTCTCGGGCGCTCAGCAGCGCCAGGTCCTCCGGCTCCTGGGTCTCCTGAGCGTCCGGATTTTCTTCCTTTCTGGAGTCATTCGCGTCCTGCAGCTTGTTCTCAGCGTGCTGCTCGTCCTCACAGTGCTCGTGGGCGTGCGCAGGCCGCGTGGCCAGCAGCGAGAAGCACTCCTGGAACTCCATCGGCAGTCTGCTTATCAGCACGCAAAAACCACTCTGGATAGGAATAAATGCGTTTTTATGTGGTACAAAAATGTGTTTGCGTACAAAAACTAGTTTTAAGCACTATACCTAGATTTGTACCAGTACAGATTTGTACGAAGTTCTAATTAGCATGCCTCTCCGAGCGAGCCGTCATTGGGAATGAGCCAGCAGTGATCGAGCTTGGCCCCACCTTTGATCGTGCCGACTTTGCTGGAGGCAAAGACCCATGCATCGTCGAAAGTCACGAATTGGATCTTCATCTGTTCGCCCGCGAATGAAAGCTCGAAAATTCCGTACGGGGCATTGACTCCACGCCAGATTGGTTTGATATCGGTAGCGTATGGAGGAGGCTCGCCGATACTTTCGCTCTGGATGCCGCCTCCAGCGCCGTTGGTCACGAAATGCGTGTTGAAAGACCCGAACTCGTGGCTTTCGGCGTGGGTGTGGCCGTTGATGAACAAGTGGACGCCTCCCTTATCCAGGATATTGTTCACTTCCGCCATCATGGTCGGATTCATGTGGAAATGAGGCGAGTAGTGCGTGTTCACCACTTTCCACGTGGCGGTGGAGGCGACAGCATCTCGCGCCAGTTGCTTCAAGGAATCGGCTTGCCACGCCTCGATCTGGGCCATACAGGCGTCAAACATCTCCGTGTCACCTCCAGCACACAGTCGGTCGCCACGCGCCACGTCCGAACAGCTCTCGGTGTAGCCGTACTTCATCTTGTAGCCGTAGCACTGGCAGCAAGTCTGCTGTCCGCCGTGAACAGCAGCAGCATTGGTGTCGATGTTGAAGACGTCGACGGTCACCCCCGAGTCCGGATCTTCCAGGCGCTCCACGTAGTAGCGATCAGGCATCTGCCAGCGATCGTTGTTGGGGCTCACATACTTGCTCTGCCTCGTGAACTTCTCGTCCAGTTGCTTGAGCAAGTCGGCGGTCCCCGAGCACTCCACAAACTCATTGTCGCGCTTTCCGCAGATGAACATGGATCCGCCGAGATCGTGGTTGCCAGCGACGTTGAGCCACTTGATGTTCAGCAGAGCTGGGTCCGAGTACATGGCCTCGAACGAGTTCAGGAAGCGGTAGTTCACATCATCGGAGCCCAAACCGTTCCAGTAAAAGTTGTCGCTGTGAAACAAACAGAAAAAAATGTTAGGCTTCCCTACACTTTTTCACAAGAACTTGCGATGTCGCTGTACCCGTGACTAAGAATTGCTTTCGGCTGCAGTTTCTTGGTTGAAAGCGTCAGCAGATACGCCACATTCGCCTGCGCCTGCTGGTCCTTGTAGTACTCGTTGTTGCCCGTTCCAGTCTTGCGGTAGACGTTGCAGCACGAACCGAGACCGAGGTCGACTCCCCAGTCGCCGATGGCCAACGCGTGTAGGTCGTACGTCGCGGAATGGGATACAGTTGCCGACATCGATGTCGACGTCGTATTAGAAATCGAGCTTGAGGTGCACTGAAAACCGAGGAATGCTGTCGCCGAAGAACTGGCGCAGATGATCGGAGTGACCAAATCGTTCCCCGCCACAGCTGCGACTTCATCACCCAACTCAACTCGAGCAGTGGGGCGGCGGAACTGAGGATCCAATAATGTAGTGGTGCTCGACGCCGTTAACGACGCTAACAGCGCAGCCACCAACGCTTGCGACTTCATCGCTGACTCGCTAACTCGAGATATGGACAGGATCCGCTCGACCGAGGGTCGCATCATGACCTTTCACCGTCATTGTTCACTTCAACTTGCAACATCAGCACATACCACACATCACATCGATTCCCAGAGCCACAGCACCATGTTGCGTCATCCACTGCACAATGGTGACGGCCTCGTCTATCTTTGATCAAACTCGCTCGACCTCGATGCTGAGCGGCTTGACCTTATCGCACTACTATTTTAATATATGTGCCACGCCGGACGAGTGCACCAGGAAGTGTCTGCATGCTTTGATAACCAAGTTGTGCAAGTCGAACTGTTGTGATCAACCACTGCGACTATGAGCGCGCTCGACTCGCCTGAGGGCCATCGGCGAGTCCATATCATCGATGACCTGCTGGGGGCGGTCCTGGTACTCGCAGCATTGGGGTTCGCGTTGCTGCTTGAGCTTACACGAAGACAGATTTGCGCCGTCTACCAGTTGGCGTTCATCCTTTGCGCCTCCAGTGCCTTCTTCATCATCGGGGGAATCGTGGACCACCACCTGACCGACGAACAGCTCACGCTCGCGCTCTACGGCTCCTACCTGTCGAGTTCTCTCACGACGTCGTACGTGTACCTGCCAATTATGGCGGCCTTGGGTGTTTCGTTCGCTGCACTGGTGCAGCTTTCACTCTGTTCGTGTCAGTGCTGCTGCCTCGTGGGAACTGCTAGCGTGGCGCACGGCCACTGCTTCGCTGCGAGAATACGTGCCAACATGTCGTTGTATACAACCAGCTTCGTCGCACTTTCTGGGGCAATGGGGGCCAGACTTAATGCCCGACTACGCGAGTCGGCCATCAACCCTGAAGGAGGCACTGTACACTGGACAATGCTGCGTGCTCCATTTTTCTTGGCGATAGCACACATCGGGAGTTTGCTCTTCGTGACACTCAAGCTTTTCCTGCAACACGTACGTAACTCCTCGATCAGTTTGTGGTTGTCTAGTACCAGTACTCAGTATTCCATCTTGGCTTATCTCCACAGGCGGACAAGGCACCAGCAGCGTCACTCAGGGCTGAGTTTTTGCTTAATCGTGTACCTCCCACAACTGTCGAAGACCTCACACGACCGCCTCCAGCGCCCAAAAAGGTAAGTTCAATCCATGACAGGCTCCTTCCATGGCATTTGTTTGCTCACTGAGTTTGTGATGTTCACTGCTAGCTCCCACCAATGTATGCGTCTCTGGAGAAGAAGGCCATTCAAACTCGAAAACCCACAACTTCATCTGCAGCAACAGCTCTTGCGGACGCAATGGCAGCTCGAGGTGGCCAACGTCGGGAGCTGCAGCTCCAGGGACCCGGATCCCCAGATCGAACGGAACGCTCAAACAATAACGACGGCGACGTATCTTCGCTCATTAGCAGTGACAGCGAGAGCGACGACGAGGTGTTGCAGCCAGTGTTCAAAACGGTTGCAGCGGCTGCTGCTGTAGCAGGAGGTCGAGCTGGAAGTCCACGACGGTCGGTGCACTCGGGGTATACCTCCAGCCCTCCAGCGTCACCGACGTCTTCTATCGGATCATCGCTATCAACGTCCCCGATTGCCAGATCACGTGGGATGCTGTACCGTGCAGGCAGCAGTACCAGCGACTCCGCCTGGAGCGACTACGAAGACACAATGGAGCGTCTATCAGCGCGCGACTACTACAGTGATCGCCCATCGACGGCTTCATCCACGTCCACGGTCTCGTTACATGGTTTACGCCGTCGAGCCAACGCTGCAAACAACTTGTCAATGTCCGCCGTGAACACAGATGCCATGGCACGCAGAAGCTCCCCATCAGCATCCGCCGCTCCGCAATTCACAGAGACCAGAAGGCATACTCCGTCCGAATCACCGTGGATTCCCTGCATCGACCCAGCCAGCGGCAGCACATACTACTACAATCAAGAAACGGGCGAAAGTCGCTGGGACCTGGTGTAGCTCTATCATAGCAGCATCGTTTAGTCTTACAATTTTCTCACCTGCTACGCGCTTTTCAGTCAGGTAGTCTAGACCTTGCCCACGTAGCGATGCGTGAGTTTGTAGTTTGTGTCTAAAGTCTTAAGCAGCGATTTGCCGGTTGAGTCCAGCGCTCCGAAGAGCTGTTCCTTCTCATACGGTGAGCACACGTCCAGCAGCGCAAAAACTCCAGGCCGCAGCTTCTGCTGGAAACGCACCGCTAACTTGTCGCGAGTGACACCGACAAGGAAGGCCATCAGCATGTAGACGACATGCTTGCGGAGTTGGACATCGTGCTCCTTCATGTACCCGTACAGACGTGCCAGGTTAGAGCTCCACCCGGAGCAATACTGCAAGTACTCGGGGCTAGCAGAGGTCAACACCAGTAGCTGCAGAAGAGCGTTGGCTGCTTGGACGAGATGCGGGATACCATTGACCAACGACGCGAAGTGATTCCGCACGATGCGCAACAGAAGCGTGTACGAAAGAGTCCACAATTCGTGCAGGTCTTGGGCGTTGAATGGGTTCGTACCAGCCTGCCAGCATGATACCGCAGCGACTAGCGGTTGGAAGCCCGTAAAAACGTGCTGCAGCTCGTGAGTTTTCCATGTGAACAGTTCTGCCTTGCAGAATACCAGCGTGAAAGCCTTTAAGTTCCATATGCGCAAGGCGACAGCGTCGTCGTTGGAACATGACGATACAACCCCCACCTGCAGCGATTGAACAGCGAAGTTCTGGAGCAGAGCTTCAACGATCGATTCCTTGCGCTCATTCAGAAGCTGCCGACGAGCTGCGTTTAACTTTCGGTCTCCGCCCAAAAGCAAGCACAGGGCACGCAGCGCGCCCAGCTTCCGTTGACCTTCACTTGCTACCAGCTCCTGCACAATCGTTGAAAGCAACAGACGGAACTCATCCTTGTTTGCGTTGCTAACCACTGCTTGCAACGCTTGCTCCGCCTTGTTTTCATTGAGTACAGTGGCGTCGTTGCGCGAAACAAGTGAAAGTGCCACCGCCAGCAAACATCCGTATGTCTCCAGAGGAGTCACAAACAAACGGAAAGAACCATATTCCGAGCAGAAATTCGCGTAGAAAGACCAAGCGGCATCCTGGAGCTTTGTATCATCCATCGAGTGGCTGGTCGCTGAAACCAATTTCATGGAAGTTGACAACGCACTTCCGACGTGCTTCACGAGCATTTCCAGCACACGACCCTCAGTAATCGTCTTCTTCTGCTGGTATGCTTGCTTGTGCAGTACAGACTGATATTTGAGAAGAGCGGTAAGCACTTCAAACGACAACGGTCCATTCGACATCTCGCAGACGTTTTCACGTGTGGCAACATCTACAACGCTCTCGACGAATTCTTTCTCTTCCTTGGAGACTTCTGATGTAGCCCCACGGTACGTAGCCAACGCTTCCACCACAACGACAGCACTCTGAAGCTTTTTTGACGAGGAGTTTTTCTTTGTACTCTCCTTAATGCCGAGGACACATCTGAGTAATTCGCCGAGAAACGCACCGTCGCCAATGTCCAAATAGTAACCCATCACCTCAGAAACCAACGAAACACTGACAGTGTTATCGACAACAATTTGAGAGATGATAAAGCGCGCTCCGTTGCGCATCTGCTCCTTTAAGCGAGAGTCGCCCGCCTTGTTTACTTCAATCCCGATGGACTTGAAATGCTGCTGAATCCATGTCAACACAGCACGGCAGATTTCTGTTTTACCATCAGCATTCGCCGTGGACACGCTAATAGTATTATACAGAGACAAAGCCGTGGACAATAATTCTCCACACTTTTCAGGTTTCAGATAGCTGGCCGGAATCTCGGACAAGAAATTGAAGAAATGCATGGCCTTCGCCGGGTTCGTCGGCGATCCGCGTTGTACTTCGTCAATAAACTGTTGTCCCAGGGTATTCAGCGAGGCGGGTACAAGCTTACGAAGGCTTGGGATCTCAAAAAATCCTGCGTCACAAATAATTCGCCTGGCCGAGCCATCCAGCTCCCCAGCGACGGCTTCACCAAGGAAAGCGCTCAATATCTCTCGAAGAAAGTGGTCGCACTCGTCGTTACTTGCGTTTGCCGTGAGTTCGGGGAGGTGGAAACTAACAGCCTCCCAGCATTTCCAGTTGATCACGAAGTCAACAACCAAACGAGTCACCTGTTCTCTTCCTTCGCGAGAAACCGTAACAGCATCATTGGCCTCAACGCTTGTAGCTCCCATTTTACGCAGCCAATACACGCAGATTTTGACAATTCCCGCAGCGCCCAGCCCATGGCTCGTGCTTAAATTGTTCGCAACACCATCGGTAGATTTGGCCTTGTTGTTTTTCTTTTTCTTCTTCGCGCTAGAAGTGACTAATAGTTGCCTCATCACTGTACCAAATCGATCACCTTCAAGCTTGGCAAACAACTGATCAAACGTTTGTTCCCGAACGGTAGGGCTTAACACTGAATCAAACATCAGCAATTCTCCAAAAATGCAGAATAGCTCGCGCTGGTAGGACGTGAATGAGCCAGTAAATAGTGCAAGTTCATCTGCAAACGACGATAGTAACTTTTCGTGCGTGTGAGACACTAGCCCCAAAACCTTTGAGCGGTTCTGAGGTACCACGTGGATTTCTTGGACGAAAGTCTGAAAAAGCAAGCGCGCAACTGCCACTCCACGAGCATTGTCGATACTGTCATCTCTTGAAGAAAAGGAGGCAATCTGCTCCACAAGAAGTTTCCACAAAACATCCATTTGACCTGGAGGCAGGGCCATAAAAGCTTTACGGAGAGTGGCCTCGCATGAAGGCAGCGCAAATAGTTTGTACAAGCCTTCACGAGCTCGCTCAATCGTGAATGCTGCCTTCAGGAATGCATCCAAAAGACGCATCGAATCGTATGCATGAATAAGTTCCACAACTGCTGTACTGGCAGCTGCAAGGGCACTATCCTTGCTACCGTCGTTATCCTTCATCGGGTAGCTTCGAACAGCCTGGAGCCCCAGCAACTCAAGAATTGGTACGATGCAGCAGTTGACAAGGTTGGGAGAGCATCGCACAGCGCTGGACACCACGTCACACTCCTCCGATGCTCGATCAGCGTCGACAGATACCTCACCACCATGCTCGACGTCAAGCACGTCGAGAAATGACGAGAGGACTTTCTCCATTGTCATAAATTGTCCACGGTCCTCCGTATCCTCCGTCACACGATACACGTCACACTCACACAGAGCTCGAAAGAGCGCGTTGTACAGGGTCACCAGCACCGGCAGGAAATCGTTCTTGTGTGCCTCCTGTTGAAAAGCTGAGAAGGCCACAGCGCACAGCTCGGACCAGAACTTGAACGGCGAGTACGTCGTTGACGTCGTCGCAATCACGATAGCAGCGCGCTTCCGACTTGTCTTTAGATCCGTCTTGGTATCCTCGATTTTGGTGTTCGCAGCAGCGCGGATACGGGTAGCGAACCCTCGCACAAGCACCTCAAAGAAGCCACCGACCGATGCCTTAAGATCCGCTTCCGCCTTTTTGTCCGAAAGCAACCTCAGCAACTCGTCGAACAGGTTCTTCTGGTAGGACACGAGGCCCGACGCCGCCTTGGCACCTCCAGCCTTGCGTCGCTTCTTCGCCTTCTTCTCGTCCTTCTCTTCCTCAACTGAACTGTCGGTGCCGTCCTTCTTCCAGACCGCCGCGTGGACCATCGCGCCATCGTACTGGCGAATGTGCTCGGCATCAAAGAGTGCGTCCTCCACGACGTGATCCAGCAGCTGCGTGGCCGCCTCAACCCCCGGGACGCCTTGCTTCTGCAGCTTCACCAGAGCGTGGCGATACGCCACAACGTCCCTCAGCGACGTCTTGGCAATGGCCAGAAAGACCTTCTTCTTGTTCGTCTGCGTCTTCTGCAGCTCCTGGAACACGAACAGCGCCGCGTGGACCACGTCCACGTACAGCTCCTGCAGCTGCTTCTGCTCTTCCTCCACGTCACTTTCGTGCAGCTGATGCAGCGCCGAGAACGCCGCCGGCAGCGCGCGCTTCAGAAAGTCCGCGTACACGTTCGTAGGAGGTCGGTACATCTGGAAGCTGGCCGTCGCGGCCTTGGCGCGTCCACTCGGCAGCCCGAAGAGGTAGCGGAAGACGGTGTTGACGTCGCGCAGCGTCTGCAGCGCGTCCGTCTGTCGCTGCTCCA
>JAHQIV010000740.1:0-16795 GCA_030463285.1 Phytophthora europaea
AGACGGGAACGCTGCAGTGTTGAAGTGGTTCGGGTAAAAATAGCCGAGCCTTTCTGTCTTTTTTTTGAAAATGGCCTTGTCCGCAAATGTCCCTCCTTAGACAGTCCCAGCCACTGGGTGCCCTCACATAAAAAGATTTAATCACTAGGGTTAGGGCGCATTAAAGGCGTCACCAAACGTCATGACCAAACTGCAATTGTTTGGTCGCACCAAAAAATGGTGGGGCCAAACAATTCGTTTAATCCGTGATGGTCACCTTTTATCGCCCCCTTATTTGACAACCGAATCAAACTAAGTACTTGCCTTCAGTATAGGTTCAAACACCACCTCTGACTAGAAAGCGGGAGCTTGAAGTTCCGCAGATCTTTGGCGGTTGTAGTTTGAATTTTGCGCGCGCAACCGCCCCCCCCCCGCCCAGTGTAGCCTGTACACTCTGAAATCTCCCCCGCAACCCGCAAGAACCTGTGCCGTCCCGGACTGTATTGTACGTGGCTAAGACGGTAGCTTCTCGTCCACAACGGACTCTAATCTTATCGCATCCAATCGTACTGTATGACAGCCATAGTTTCGCCGTGCCGAGGTCAACTTCCAGTGGACAGTAAGTATCTCGGTGTTCATCGTTTGTGTGAGCTTATTATATAACGTTTTCGAGCTGACTTTAGCGTCTGCAGTATACCGGACGAGTTCTTCCAGCGGATCGGAAACTGCGTGCCTCGGTATGCTTTAAACTGCATCTGTGAGTCTGCCATCTACGTTGTCTACGCGAACTAAGTCACGTGTCTTGAATCTATGTTCTGTGAATGAACAGGATGGTGACTTCAGTCAGAAAGAAGAGGTCGGGTCTCCAAGTGTGGTGGCTCCATTGGGACTAATCCAAAACGGGTGAAGCCGCCCGGTCATCAGGACGGATCCCGTCGAATCCTTCGCTCCATGTCCGTGGTGAAACATCCTCTAATCGTCGAAGTGGCGACGATGCAAGTCGAGTCATTGTCTGACTTCGAACTTGCTGCGCCACCTCTCTCCGCCCCGAGTTCTCAGTCCTCCTCCGGGGTAGTCAATCTGGTCGACGGTTCGTCCACGTTTGCCGCCGGATTCCTCGATACTGGAGATCTGGTCGCCGGTGGCCCAGTACAGTCCGCCTACCCTCACGTCGGCGTCGCAAGAGTCCCTTCCGGCCACTATTGCCGCGTCGTCCCAGGATTCAATCATCGCGACTTGGTCACCGAGGTCGCCGAGTCCGCCCGTTGCTCTGCGGACGCCGAAACCTGTGCGAGCTCCTCGCACTCCGCCGGGTGAGGTCCCCTGATGGTTCGAGGAGGTGTATGATTCCAAAGGATACTCGTCCGACGCGCTTCGGTTGATCGAGGGTCTGAGACCATCATCGCAGAGGCGCCCGAGGCTCGCTGCACCTGCGACCACACCTGCGGTGCCGTCCAGCTCGACAATGCGAACCTGACGTGCAACACCAAGTAGCTGGGCAACTCTAGTCAGCGATCCTTCTCCAGCCAACTCGAGGTCCACGATCAACGCTCACGTTTCAGTACCTGCATCCTCTCCTACCATAAACATCGAGCCGGCCATCCACCGTTCGTCGGGAAGAGACGCAACGGTTGTGGCGGGGGATCTCGATGGTTTGGGTGCTGAGGTGTGGATTCCAGAAGCGTGGCTTCAAGACGTCACGTGCGTGCAAGCGATGTGCAACGCAAGCCATTGGAAATTTCCTTCTGTCAGTATGAGCACTCGGGGAGGGGCCGGGTGCGATTGCGAGACACGATATACTGCAGTAACCTGTCTCAACGCCAAGGAGAGCTGCTTCTGCTTGCGAGCAGAATTGTTCCTTCGCAGGCGTATGCGGCAATGCACTGCATGGGAGCCAGTCCATGCTGTTGGCACCGAGCACGAGAACCGGGTTGCGAGGTCTCGTGGCAACCGCCCGCATTCCAGCCGGGGAGGTGGTTGGGCAGTACCTGGGACATGTTACGCTCTTTGGACCACGCTGCAAGATCGGCCCGTTAAACGACGGGTTCCGAATGCACCTGAAGACTTTGACGACGGGCAAGAAGCATGTCGGAATCGGCGCAAAGGAGTGTGGCTCGCTCGTGAGGTTCATGAACCATTCGTGTAACCCGTCGGCGAGATTTCACGAGGTGCAGTGCGGGTCTCAAGTGATGGTCGTTGCAGTCACTGTGAAAGAGGTCGGGGTCGGCGAGCCAATTACGGTCTCTTAAGGCAACGATTTGTGATTTGTTTGCCGATGCAATTTTGCGGGCTGCAAACATCGCGATATCCAGGACCTCGAGTACGACGCCAGCGCTTCAACTTGACGTTGCGGCAAGCTAAGCTGCTTGCAAGTGGCTTCAACGTTGAGGTTATTCTTTTCGGTATAGTGAATCCAGTATATTTGATCCCTTGCACTTCTCTATAATGAAATCAATATATTCAAAAGGTACTCTATAGTTTTCCCTTTTGAAGAATTGGAGATCCACCGTTATTCTTCGATTCGCAGTCCACAGCGCAACTGAGGTGGCAGGAGTAAGTGTGTACGTGTGCACTCGTACTTGCGATTGTATAACCGTCTAACTCTGTCGTGTTATTGCAGCGCGGAAGGCGCGCGGGCTACATCAACTACACCGTTCAGGACCAGATCCTTTGTGTACTCTTGCAGATGATATCGTCCCGATAGGCAGGAACATGTGGGAGCAAGTGGTGATTCGGTTCAACGCCGCTCGCTCCCGGGGCTCTCCAGAGCGTGACTTGAACTCTCTTCGCAGAAAATTTAAAAAGTTGTACGTAACGAAGAAGCCCACTGGCAAATGGGAGGTCCCTGGTCGCCTGCAACCCGTGTTGCTCGCCAAGGCGGCACAAATGAAGATCGAGTCCAAAGGGAGGGTCCACACCACCCACGATGGTCTGGACGACGGAGACGACGACGAAGAGCTCCTTCTGGATGAGCAAGATGCGTCACACGAAGGGATCGGAGGCCGAGGACGTGTCACACAGACTGGGTTCGTAGTTCGTGAAGCCGTTGGTGAAGACCTCGTCGAACAAGATGCTGACGATCACGAGCACCCCGCCGAACGTGAAGATGACGCCGTAGACGAGCCGGAGTATCGGGATTTCAACGGGACTCGATCTGGAGATGACGTCGGCCAGTACGCGCAGCAGTCGGCTCCCTCGTCTGTGCACGAGCGCGTGGTGGGCACCATCATTACAGCGGGTGGTCCCATCGACGTCTCCATGGCTGCTGACTATCCGTTCTCGGCAGACGACGCGACCAACGCAGCCTCATCGGAAGATGATAACACGGGGGGCACGGCATCATCAACCTCACAGACCGTCCGAGAACCAGAGCTACAGATTGACACACAGCGCAGCACCGCCGGTACACGTCGTCTACAACCTGGGGCGGACGCGGCAAGCCCTCTCCCTGCCATGACACCACCGACGACGACATCTGCTGCTGCGCGCAGTTCGGGATGAACAAGAGCGTCAAAGAAAAAGCCACTACCTACAAGTGCTACCCCAGACGGCCCCCACTTACAACGCAATCCACAGCGAGCCGACGAAGACGCTCGTGAGGCACTCAACCGCCGCCTAAGCGTGAGTAGCAACAGGTCGGGAGGACAGGACCTCCGGGTATTCCGCGACAACTTCGAGCACATGACACAAGGAATGTTGAACGCCGGTGGAAAGCGGACCCCTGCTGACAAAAACACGCAGGCCGCAACTAGCAGCACACCATCCTTCTCCAAGAACAAACGCATTAAAGCTAAACAGAGGCTTGACGAAATCCAGAAGGAAATAGAGGAAACTGAACGCAGACAGGCATCTTCGGGCGGGGATATTATGGGCATGCTGCTACTGTTCCAGAAGGATAGCGACCGTCGTGCAGAGACAGAAGATAGAAGACGCCGAGATGAACGTGACGAGAGACAAGAGTCTAAAAACGGGAACGAGAAGAAAGAGAACACGCCAGAATCGCAGAAGCGCAGGCTGCGCGAGAGTTGCGAGAGGAGCAGCAACGCATCGACCAAGCGAAAGAGGCACAGAAAGAGCTGGACAAAGAGGAGAGCAAGCGCATATTTGATGAGAGACTGGCGCTGGACCGCGAGGAGGCGAGACTGCGTCATGAGCAGATGATGATGGTACTGGCAGGCCTCACGAAACAGAAAGAGTAGAGTAGGTGCGAAGTTGCGTGTGACTTACTTGCAGCGGTGGATGAGAGATGTAAAAATGGATGAATATACGTGCGTATTTCCTCATGTGTTATATACTTTCCCATGTAGCCACACCGTTCGTATTTGGCTTACTTGGACCGTTCGAACCCTGTAATTAGCCAAACAAAACAAGTTATCCAGACGAAGCTTCATCTTCTCCTTGTCATAGGGGAGCGGAAGCAGCAACCGGCGGAAGACTTTATCTACAGAACCCATACCCCATTCAATAGCTTGACGCTGGAAGGTAATCGCCTTCGCTTCTTGTGCGCTACTGCTCGCACTGAGGGAACTAACCTGCCGAGATCACTCTCCTTCAGTGGGGTGAGGATACGCCCGAACATATCATCGCCGCAAGGGAAGGCAGAATCGGCAATCATTCCGTACCGCGGATCGGGGTTCAGGTGTGGGTCAAGCAGTCTCTCCCGGAACGACACACTGGTGTCCGAGTCGTTCCAGGAGCCTGGACAGTTATGCTTGGACCAGACTATCAAACCGTCCGCAGAAAAGCAAAAAGTGCCGGTCACAAAAACGTCATGCAGCCACCCATTGTAAAATGCGTTCTGCACGTCGACTTGTGGGGGTTCTTGCACCTACACAAAAGCAGCAGATCGTAGTTAACTAGAGGTATCCATCTGTGAAACACGATAATACACACTCACTCGGTAGTTCTTTCCATCACTATAACCCCACGTAAAGGGAAGGAGCGGTTCTCGGGCGGCGGTGAGTCTCGCCAACGCTTTCTGTCGCGTCAATGTGGGCCAAACTATCCGAGCAGGACTAAATCCATGAAACGCAGCCGATAGGGCAGCTTCGGCAGCGTTCAGAGTTCAGAGTTCTGCTCAGGGTCGAATGGGGCAGTCCAAAGTTTTGACACAGTGTCTTGTGCCCATCGATCCCACGTAGAACGACAGCAGTAGACCCAGCACCTGGTGGTGGTGCTGGAGCTTCCTTGGTCGGCCACCAAGAGGATAATGGGAGGGTATATGATAAAACTCAGCGAACCGCTCCAACAGTCGGTCGAACGAGCGTCTGTAGGTGTAGACAGATAGCACAATTAAACAGTGAGGCGACGCTGTGCAGAGGTTTGTATAGGTTCTCAGGCGTACCGGCACAGACTTGTCACCGTCATCACGTTCTCATCGCTGCCAAAGTGCCAAAGTGCCAAATGTACATCCAGGCAGCGACCTCGGGTTTCGGAAGTCAGGGCGCCGTCAAGTAATGTCTTATGCGCACTATTCTCGCCTATCGGCGCGCATTAGCTCGTCCGACAGCCTCCGGCGGAGCGACTTCAACGTCGCAGACGCCCGTCGATGCGACTGCTCCATGGCATGCAGCACCAGCGCGCGTTTAGAGTCCACAACTCCGCGCATTTCACCTCGAAGATCCGGAAGAAAAGTACCTTGGAGGGAGTTGTGCAGGACGGAGGTTGAGCTGTGAGGGAGAAAGATGCGCTTCGCGCCTCTTGGATCTTTAGATATAGAGAACTAAGATCAAATTTTGTCCTACTCACATATGTCTCATTCCGGTTTACATACAAAAACCAAGTGATTCTGACACTACGTACCGACCAGATTAAAAAGTTTGGGGTGGTTTTGGTCGCTGTTTTTAGGGGTCGTGTTTCGGTGTGTGATAAAAACTTATCATTCAGAGATAAAAGGGGTATTGAACGAAGAGGCACCAAACCCTTTTATGAGGGTTTTGAAAGGCACCCTATCGATGATGAAGCCCCACTGACGTAGCCAAACGCCGCGAAGAACATGTGGCACCTTCATCGGGAGCGCTGTGGTAGATCGGAGCTTCGATCTCCGGAGTGTAGTCGGCAACGTGGATGTCGCGATCCGATGATACGGTGAAGTACGACTTACCGATAGACATGACCAGCAGCGTGAAGAAGCAGATGCCCCCCAGCCGATAAGCATGTAGGGCCGACGATGGTATCCGAAACTTGGGCAGCAGTCGGATAGGATGCCGTAGAAGACCTTGAAACTCTACGGAAGTACAACTAACTGCTTGGCAGCTGTCACTTGAGAAACGGAGCAATTGCGGTAGTTCTGCATCAAGGGTTTCGGGTAGAAGACCATACACGAGGCCGACGTTAAGAGGAGCACGAGGTTATATCTGCTCGTCAGCACGGGCATGCCGCCTTCGATTTCGGTTTTTTTGACAGCCATGTAGCCATCTATGTTCTTCGTTTGCGAGCCACCAACCGCTTGTCACGAAGACAAGCGTTTGGGGACATCGACGTCGGCAGTGGCCGCAGGCATGGTGAGTGCGATGCAGTGTTGGCTGCGACCTGAGCAGGGCTCCGGAACTTGGGTATTGAGTTGAATGCGGCGCACAAATCTGGACTCGAGGGTCTCGTCGAGTCGAGGCTCCCTGGCGCAAGGCGTATTGTATCCTACATACCATGCTGTGCGTGGAACTAACTTCGAGCATGATGACGGCAAGCCCTCAACAACCCCCCCCCCCCAGGGTGCGTCGTTTACAGCATTTCCAGTCACCCGACCATCACCATGGAGACACCATCAAGTTCGCACCGCGCAAAAACCAGTTCAGTTTGCCATTCGATCTGCCTGCTTGTTGTTGCCTTCAGTTTGGTCCCAGCTTGAGACGAGCGCTTCCAGCTGAGTGCTTGCACATCAAGACTCGCCTCGCTGCTACCGGTGCATGTACAACAGAATGAGAGCGAGCGGATACTTGCTCACCACGCGATGGTACTGTACGCTCTTATAGCAACAATCTATCATTCATAGACTGCGGACATGTAGCTACAACTTGCATTCTTCGAGTCCCAAGGGAGGTCAAGGCAGGTGACGGACGACTTCCTGTGTGCCTTTGTTTTTGTTTAAGGGTTAACAGTAACCTGGCATTAATACATGTAGCTTGTTGTCGATCTTTGGCAGGATGTCATCTTTACTTGTTCGTCATTGTGAATCTGCTTTGACCGGTCAGTGTGAATCTTTTGACGAACCGGACAGTAAGCTTAGCTACTGTAGTGTGCAAACAACCACAGCTACATGTACACCGCATCCGGTCGAGAAACGTTCAAGCACAAGACCTTATAGAGGAGGATTATCAACACGTTTTCATTACCGAGACGATAAAACAATTTGTCCGGCCACGACGTGGACGACTTCAGTACAGTACTCACGCCCCACCGGTTCGGCTATTTGTTTAGCAGCCGCTTCCACCAGCAATGATCAAGCACGAGGTGCTGTCGAAGATGGCCATGATGTTGGTCATGATGGACCAGAAGATGGCGAAGACCAAGTAGGCGACCGTGACGCCGCCGATGAGCTTGCTGTGGCCTCCCTTGCGGAGCAGCTCCTGCGTCTCCTCCTTCTGCCTCGGCAGCCAGAACAAGAAGACCCACGAGAAGGCCATAGCCACGTACATGATGATGATCGTGTACGTGATGTCCTTGCGGACCGAGTGGTCGTCCTCCTTGATGCGGTCGTTGGTGATGTTGAATTGACCGTCGATCAGCAGCGACAGCGACGTGGCGAACGGCGAGGCGACGTTGGAGACCGTGGTGATGAGACCGTAGACCGCGGCCTCGTTGCCCATGCCAGCCAGCTCGACGACCACGTAGGTCGAGATGATCCAGCCCACACCGTACGGGAGCTGTACGACGATAGGAGGGCCCAGCCAGAACCACTGGTTGCGGAAGATGTCCCAGACCACGATCATGGCGACGGCGCAGTCCACGACGATGACCACAGCGCCCGTGATGATGATCATCCAGCGCCAGTTCCAGTGCAGCCCCCACTTAGACGTGATCATGATGCCGGACATGAAGAGCAGGTTGCTCAGAATGTCACTGAGGGTGCTGTTGATAGGCGTCACGCCCACCATGGACGACGCAACGGGGGAGCTGGCCGTGTACGTGAAGGTGGCGAAGATGCCGGCGAAGAAGTTGTACGCAATGACCTGGTACATGGCGCGCGAGCAGATCAAGTCCCAGAAGTCGGCGATGTACTGGCGGAAGTTGGCGGGCTCCGACTTGTCCTCCTTGATGTAGTACCAAGTCATGGGCAGGACGGGCAGCGACAGCACAGTCACAATGATCATCAACTGCGGGAAGCTCAGCGAGAAGTCGAAGTCGCCGCCGTAGTCCTCGCCGTTGAAGAAGAAGCCGGTCAGCAGCTCACCGAAGATCACTAGCACGGTGCGGACGACGTAGATGGCCGACTGGGTCTTGCCACGCTTGGCAATAGGCTCCTGCTGGGCCAGTTCGCACGTGATACTATCGGCGCACACATCGGACAGCACGTATCCGCAGGCCGAGAGGAACATGATGATGACGTACTTGGCACCTTGTGACGGCGCGTCGTAGGTGATGCGCGCCTTGATCTCGTCCGTGTAGTCGGCGACAGCGACGTCGCGGTCGGACGGGACGGTGTAGTAGGGCTTGCCAATGGGCATAATGGCCATGATCAGCAGCGTGACGATGCACATGATCCAACCGATGAGCATGTACGGACGACGACGGTAGCCGAAGATCGGGCGGCAGTCCGACATCATGCCGTAGAAGACCTTGAAGCTCCAGGGCAGCAACACCAACTGCTTGGCGGCCGCGATCTGTGAACCGGAGCAGTTGAGGTACTGCTGCATGAACGGGTAGATCGTCGCGGGCAGGACGCCGTACACGAGGCCGACAACAGCGTACTGGAAGACCAGACCGATGTTGTCCTTGCTGGTGAGCACGGGCATGCCACCGGGGCGCAGTGCTCCGCCCTCGTACTCGCCAACCTTCTCACCGGACGTGTCGGGGGTCTTGATGCCGGTGTAGCCACCTTCCTCGATGTCCTTGGCCTTGGACGTGGCGCTGCTGATCGACAAGCGCGCGACGAGCTCCATGTCGTTGGTACTGGGGCCAACGCCTCCAGCCTGTCCGTTCAGCGGCATGCTTTCGATGCAACTAGGGACGTGGGGAAGTGTCCGGGGGTCTTGTGCGGAAGCAGGCGAATTGCAGAGTGACTGACAGTGCGGTGCAGCGAGGGATTAACTCGTTAAAGTCGCGGGCTGCAAGAGCACGCATGGCACGTCGTTGGGTCAGCAGTCCGCAGAGCGGACGAAGAACCAGCCGACGCTAGGAACCATGATGGGCACCCACCAGCGCCGTCTCCTGTGGCCGAATTCATGCCACTGCAACGCGATGACAGGCAACGAGAGCCGAGCCGGCGGTACAGCGGATGGGTGTTGGCGGCCGCGCTCATTGACGAGGCTCAACGACCGGAGACTGTAGGCCCTGTCTCTTGTGAGGTACAGGGTGTGCAATGCGGGGCACGTTCGACCAGCCAATGCCCGCTGCCCCCTCTATCGGATAACAACGACAGCGATTTGCGCAACCTAACACCGACCGACATACACTGCGAGCTTGATGAAGTTGTGAGTCGACGACAGACGGAGAAACAACAAGTGTATATTGATGTACATACCTATCAGCAGCTTTCGCTACGACGGAGTTCCGCTCACTCGAGGGACGTAGCTGCATCGTCACGATGTGCTGTGGACTTGGTCCTGCCCTGCCGAGCTAGCAGCCGGTGCCGCCAGCGATGATCAAGCACGACGTACTGTCGAAAATGGCGAGGACATTGGTAACGATGGACCAAAGGATCGCGAAGAGCAGGTAGGCGACCGTGACGCCGCCGATGAGCTTGCTGTGGCCGCCCTTCCGCAGCAGCCGCTGCGTGTCCTCCTTCTGCTTGGGCAGCAGGAACAGGAAGCTCCAGGCGAACACCATCGCGGCGTACATGATGATGATCGTGTACGTGATGTCCATTCGGACGGAGTGGTCGTCCGCCTGCACACGCGCGTTGGTGATGTTGAACTGGCCGTCGATCAGCAGCGACAGCGACGTCGCGAACGGCGAGGCGACGTTGGTCACCGTGGTGATGAGCCCATAGACGGCAGCTTCATTGCCCAGTTGCGCGAGCTCCACCGTGACGAAGGTGGAAATGATCCAGCCGACGCCGTACGGGAGCTGCACGACGATGGGCGGGCCCAGCCAGAACCACTGGTTGCGGAACACGTCCCACACGACGATCATGGCGACGGCGCAGTCCATGACGATGACAGTCGCGGCAGTGCCGACGATCATCCAGCGCCAGTTCCAGTGCAGCCCCCACTTGGACGTGATCATGATGCCGAGCATGAAGAGCAAGTTGCTGAGCACGTCGCTCACGGTGCTGTTGATGGGCGTGACGCCGACCATGTAGTCGGCCACGGGCGTGCTGGCCGTGTACGTGAAGTCCGCGAAGATGTTGGCGAAGAAGTTGTAGGCGATGACTTGGTACACCGCGCGGTTGCAGAGCAGGTCCCAGAAGCCGCCGATGTACTGCTTGAAGTCGGCCGGCTCCACCTTGTCCTCCTTGATGAAGAACCACGTCATGGGCAGCACGGGCAGAGACAGCACGGTCACGATGATCATGAGCTGCGAGAAGCTGAGCGAGAAGTCGAAGGTGCCGCCGTACTCCTCGCCGTTGAAGAAGAAGCCCGTGAGCACCTCGCCGACGATCACCATGACCGTGCGGACCGTGTAGATGGCCGACTGGGTCTTGCCGCGCTTGTCGAGGGGCTCGCGTTGCGCCAACTCGACCGTGATGCTGTCGGCGCACACGTCCGACATGACGTAGCCGAACGCGGCGAAGAACATGATGATGACGTACTTGGCGCCTTCGGACGGCGCGTCATAGTTGATGCGAGCTTCAATCTCCGGCGTGTAGTCCGCGACCTTGACGTCGCGGTCCGCCGACTGGCTGAAGTACGGTTTGCCCACTGGCATGATGGCCATGACCAAAAGCATAGCGATGCAGATCGTCCAGCCGATGAGCATGTAGGGCCGGCGACGGTAGCCGCAGATGGGGCGGCAGTCGGACAGGATGCCGTAGAACACCTTGAAGCTCCATGGCAGCACGACCAACTGCTTGGCAGCAGCGACCTGCGAGCCGGAGCAGTTGAGGTACTCTTGCATGAACGGGTAGATCGTCTCGGGGAGCAGCCCGTACACGAGGCCGACGGCGGCGTACTCGAACAAGAGCCCGAGGTTCTCCTTGCTCGTCAGCACGGGCATGCCCCCAGGACGCAGCGCGCCGCCTTCATACTCGCCAACTGGGGCGGAGGTGTCGGGGGTCTTGACGCCGGTGTAGCTGCCTTCTTCGAGGTCCTTGGGTTGCGACGTGCCGCTCACGTACGACAAGCGCCTGGGGATGTCCAAGTCGCCCACGGCGGGGCCTGTGCCGCCGGTGGTGGAGATGCCCGGCATAGTCAGTCGGTCGATTCGAGCCCTTGTGCGCCAGGTGTAAGCAGTCTTGAAGCCGAGCTTGCAAATCGGGAACTGACAGGAGTAAAGTTCGTCTACGTCTATAGGAGCAATGCGCTGACACGCGCGACTCGTGATCCCCCAAGAGGGGCGTCTACAGGGAGATGAGCTTTTCGTCTGCAGGTCTGTGCTGCTGGCCGCTCTCACGGGCTGAAGTTGGCCGGGCTCACGGGGAGCAGCCAGGGGACCATAAAGTGTGCAGTTCTTTTTTTATGAGCTGTACGGTACCCCCTATTGAGCGACCGCCATGCTGGGTGTAATCTAGCCGATGAGAGCACCGTTTGTTCCCTATGCAACGAGGTGAGTATGATGCTCGCATCGGAGTCGATGGTGTCGATGAGACCCCACAGCACACCCCATGGGGAGACCGAGCACTCAGGTGCTGTATTAATATTATACATGTAGACGAACAAAAGAGAGGATACCCCTCGCTGTTCGCTCTGTCGCCGAGGGGGATGCTCCCGGCCGCTAATCTCCGCAGAGCCGGACAAATCCATCGGTGATGCACATGCAGGAAGGAGGAGCCCCGACGAGCTCAATCTGATCCCACGCATTGCACATCAACCGGCAGAGCATCCCTGGCGGTCTCCATCTCAGCGTTGATTGCACGCAACCGACCCGAGCCATCCAAAGTTTGGATCCCAAACAGCACGAGAGCATTGTGGTGCCACCACCGCCACTGGCGGCCCGCCAGCACCGAAAATAGCGTTGGAAATGCTCAAGGTCGGGTGGGTGACTTATTGGGGACACGCAGTGACGATCACAGTCAGCAAGCCGAGAATTGGACAATACACTTTTACGTTAAAGAAAACAGTATAGCTACGATCGCGACGCCTCACCTGTTAACCCCATCCTATATGTAGATACATGTAGCCGCGGGTTAGCATCCGTTTCCACCGGCGATGACGAGACACGAGGTGCTCTCGAAAATGGCCAGGATGTTGGTCGTGACTGACCACACGAGCGCGAAGATGAGGTAGAACACGGTAATGCCGCCGATGATCCTGTTCGAGCCGCCCTTGCGGACGAGCTCCTGCGTCGCCTCCTTCTGCTTGGGCAGCAGGATCAGGAAGATCCACGAGAAGATCGTCATGGCGTACATGATGATCACAGCGTACGAAATGTCCGTTCGGATGGACTTGTCGTCGATCTGGATACGCTCCGTGGTGAGGTTGAACGGGCGGTCGATGAGCAGCGTGAGGGTCGTGGCGAAGGGCGACGCCACGTTGTGCGTGGCGGTGATGAGGCCGTAGACGGCCCCCTCATTGCCGATGCCGGACAGCTCGACGATGACGAAGTTGGAGATCATCCAGCCGACGCCGTACGGAACCTGCACGGCGACCGGAAGGCCCAACCAGAACCACTGGCTGCGGAAGACGTCCCAGATCGTGATGAACGTGCAGACGCCGTCGATGATCATGACGAAGCAGCCGGTGAAGACTATCATGCCTCGCCAGCTCCAGTGCAGGCCCCACTTGGACGTGATCATGATGCCGAACATGAAGAGCAAGTTGCCCAGGATGTCACTGATGGTGCTGTTGATCGGGGTCACGCCTACCATGTACGACTGCACCGGCGAGCTGGCAGTGTACGAAATACCCGAAAAAATGTTGGAGAAGAAGTTGTACGCGATGATCTGGTACGCGGCGCGCGTGCAGATCAAGTCCCAGAGCGCCTTCATGTACTCGCGGAAGTCGGCCTTGGGTTTCTTCTCCTCCTTGATGAGGAACCACGTCGCAGGGATGACGAGGGCTGTGCAGACGGCCATGATAATCATCAGCTGTGGGAACGTGAGCGAGAAGTCGAAGCCGCCGCCGTACTCTTCGCCGTTGAACGCGAAGCCCGTGATGATCTCGCCGATGATGACGAACAGCGTGCGCACCGTGTAGATGCACGACTGCGTCTTGCCGCGCTTGTCCAGCGGCTCGCGCTGAGCGAGGTCCACCACGATACTGTCGGCGCACACGTCCGCCATGACGTACCCGAAGGCAGCGAAGAACATGAGAATGACGTACTTTGCGCCTTGAGACGAAGCGTCATAGTTGATGCGAGCCTCAATCTCAGGCGTGTAGTCTTTGGGTGAGATGTCCCTATCGGACGACACGGTGTAGTACGGCTTGCCGGCGGGCATGCAGGCCATGACAAGCAGCATGATCAGACAGATCCCCCAGCCGATGAGCATGTACGGCCGACGACGATAGCCGAAAATCGGGAAGCAGTCCGACAGGATGCCGTAAAAACACTTGAAGCTCCAGGGGAACACAACCAGCGTCGAAGCAGTCGTCACCTGGGCGCCACTGCAGTTGAGGTAGTTCTGCAGGAACGGGTAGATGGTGGCCGGTAGCATGCCGTACACCATGCCGACAGCAGCGTACTGGCAGAGCAGACCGATGTTGTCCCTGCTTGTAAGCACTGGCATGCCACCTGCGCGCAGGGCACCACCTTCAATGTCGGTCGCGTCGGGCGTCTTGATGCCTGTGTAGGCATCGGCGGGGTCCTTGGGGCTCTGCACGGTGCCGCTCACATACGACAAGCGCGTGGGAATGTCCAGCTTGCAGGGCGTCGTGCCTGCAGCGTGGTGTGCAGTCGCCATCGTGTGAGGAGAGCGGCCGGAGTCTTGCGGTGGACTTGAGTGGTGCGAGGCAAAAGCAGGAATGACCACGGCGCCACCCCTTGAAGCTCGAGTCGAGCTCTCGAACCAGATCCGCTTGCTAAACAGGCTGTAGGTCTTGCAACGCAGGGCAAACGATACCGGTCGGGTAGGAGCTATCGTACAGTGCTTGGATTTAGTCCCAGAGCGATCCCCCGCGCAGGGACGAGTCCGACGTGGCTGCCATCCGCTGCAAGTGCAGCAAGTTGCTGCCAGCAACGCAGGGAGTGAGGGGATGAGCTAGAGGCCAAAGCAAGGTATCAGGCCTCGTCGACGATCGTGACCCACGATTCGCGGGGCCTACCAGTACATGTATCGGCAGTTGTGAGCGATCGGAGTCACCCACTGGCGACCATGCACGCAATGCTGGGCAGGGGCATTGATTGACCTGGACGAGGTGCTGTGTTGGCACAGCGTGCAGTGCATGCATGCTGCTTGCCGGGTCTTGATCCGCGCTGATTAATGTTGACACGTACTGTACCCGGATTAATTAACTCGGCAAACTTGTGCACACTGTATCCTAGCTTGCTGCCACAAGATGTCCTGACCAGCGTGTTGTCTGCCTGGCAGGCTGCAGCTTCGAGGCGCATGATGCGCCGCGCATCGCCGGCGAGTGCAACGTTGTGCAATCACTGTGGATGAACGACCTCAGATGGAGATTTGCTCGGGCTTATCTCCCCGGGTGCACCCTTCGGCGCTTGCTTGAATCCGCCTCAACTTTACTGTCCTTGTCATAATTTTGCTAAAGACGAACACTGATATGCAGAAATCTATATAACGTTAATAAAAGGTAATGTTATATTGCAGTCAAATTGGTTGCTCTAAGCTAATCACAGTGCATACACTGTTCGAGATTATAATATATGCAGGGTTCTTTATTGAGTTAAAATTCCTTACAGGCCGCTTTGGCGGAGATATCATAGCGCCTGGAACGTCGAGTGCACCTGCTTACGAATACTCGGACGATCTCGACTGTTGAGTCTCCGTGAGTCAACCTCGAGCGCAGACTTCCTCAGCAACTGCTGGACAGTTCCATCAACCGAAAGCGATCCTGGATCGCCGACCACAAGGCACACAACATCGAATATTGCCGTGCGCTCCACGTTGAGCAAAACTCGTTCAACACCGCCACCATAACATATGCGCTGCTTCGCGGTGACGCCGGGTGCGTGGTACATGTAGCGATAAATCGGGCGGCGCCGACTTGATGTTACGGTAGCTTTGCGCGGGGTGTATCCTTCACCTGTGCATGCGTGTACATCTGTACTGAAGTACAGACGAACGCCTCAATATGCGCACTCATACCTTCAAATACCCTGTCGTATCCGATTGCCTATGTTGGGGTGTTCAGGAGCCAATCAGCACGAAGGACGGATTTTTGTGGTTGATTCCCTGTCAAATTGCTATGTAAACCCCTGCGCATATCGAGGGGTACGTCTGTACATGTACAGGTATGGCGATGGGTTGAGCCCAATAGGCAGGCCTCTTGAAAATAGGCAGTGTGTCGAGAGAAAGTCCAAAATGCCTATTGGTAAAAATGTCCCCACCCAGCAGAAATGGGAGGTTAGAGGACGAGCACAAGGATTTCCCTGGTGTATGCCTTCGGTTATGGGCTTGCCAACATGCTTGTACACCTTTCACTGCTGAAAACGACATAATAGTGAAGAGCAAACTCCATCGACGAGGTGGTGCCACCAGCCAGTTGAAGTCTAGGGGTCTCAAAATAGGTTTTTTTCATAAAAGATGCAAAAAGCCCTGGTTCAGAAATTCTGAGTCAGAATGCCTATTTTCAAGAGGCCTGCCAATAGGGAGGGGGGTCGAACCTAGCAAAACCGGTGCTGATTTTTGGTGCGGTTCCCTTTTGATTATTTCGTCGAAATCCTGTTGATTTTGAAAATCATCATGATGAATTCAAGCTTCAAGGAGGTGCCTCCTGTTCCCTCCAATATCCTGCTTGTGCACGCTGTACTGTACAAACTTCATTCTCAGTTTTTCTCCCTCGTAGAACCTCCTATGAACGTCGAGTGGCCATGATGGCCGCTGCTTCGCGGTCCGGAGGCTGACGTTGGCGCGCTAGAGCTCACCGAGCGCGGAGAAGAGGACGCCTCACTCATCTGGAGGGGGGCTTTGGTGTGTGTGTGTCAATCACCTTAGAAACTATGGCCTTTGCGATGAGCCGTCGAACACAGCCTTCTCCTTCTGGCGCGCATTCTTCATCTTCTTCTAGAGCACCTCAAACTTGCGACGCACCTCGCGGTTGGTCGGGTCCTGCTTGCCAGCAGCCAACAGATCATCCTTCGTGCGCTCCAGGTTTGGTGGCCTCGGCAAACTTCTCCTTGGCGTCCATCTCTCACATCTCCTTGGCCTTGGGGCCGAAGCCCTGCAGCTCCACATCAAACTTGAGCGTGGCGTTAGCCGGAATCTTGGGCAGGCTGCCACTCGCTCCGTACGTGTACTCGGGTTTGCTCGTCAGCACACCTTTCTGCAGACAGCAGACATCCTAGGTCTTGATCACGTTGCCCTTGGCCAGCACGAAGTTGAACTCCGAGTTCAACCTGCGGGCTGAAGGAGACGTACGTGGAGGGCTCGGGCGAGGAGGGCACG